>RJWH01004140.1:0-120098 GCA_004363575.1 Solenodon paradoxus | reverse complement strand
GAGCCGCTGCTCGGGCAGCAGCAAGGTTAAAAGTCCCCACCGAGATCACAGTGTGCTCAACTTTTAATTCCTGTTTTCTCAAAGTTTTCTGTATACTGTAGTCTTCTCCCTCTGTAACCTCAGGACCTTCCCTGGAAGTTGGGAAGACGAGCCTTCGTGTCCCTTATGCATAAGCAAGGAAACTGACGCATGAGATCGCCGGGGCTGAGGTTACACAGCCAGGAAGCTTCAGAATTGCTTTCCCACTGCAAGTCCAGGAAACCCACCGAGGCTGCCCTCACCTCTCGTAGACACCCCTCAGAGGGACCCATAGCAGCACCCTCATCAAGAGGGTCTGGGTGAACGCCTGGGTGGAGACGGCCAAGCCCAGAACAGTCCAGAGGGCACCCATGGTCCGAGAGCAGGCGGGGAAAGCGGGAGCCCTATCCACGCGCAACCAGCGCCCCTGCCCCTAGCTGTGATCAACGAGCGTTATTTGAAAAGCCCTCCTGAGTGCGATTTATCTAAGAATGCCACTAAATATTTACCAAGTGCTTCCTATGTGCTGCTCTCTGTTTTTGCTCATAAATCCTCCTCATTTTCCCCCCTATCTTACCGACAAGGAGGCTGAGGTAGAAAACAAGAGACTTGTCCAAGGTCACGGGGTTGAGACTCAAGCCCACAATCTGGTTCTGAGCTCACACTTTAACTGCTAGAAATTGACTTTTGTTTGTAAACAAATGATTCCTTTTCCTTTTAAATTCTTAGCACAAGTCACTTTTTTTCTTTTTTTAAAGGAAAGGTGCAGGCAGGAATGAAGCCAAGCAGAGCAGGCAGGCAGAAGAGAGAGGAGGAAGAAACTATTGAATTGTTCGTCTTGGTTTTCACTCCAGCCCCAGGACTTGAACCCAGGTCCTTGGAATATGAAGCCTCCGTGCTCTCGGTTTTGCCAAAAGCAGCTGACTGATCCACTACTCGACCAGAGCATGCCAAGTCACTCTATTTTCATTATATCCATTTCCAGACCTGTCAGGATCATTATTATATCAGCATATATTTCAGTTGTCAAAAGACAAAATTTGCAGTGCCCTGATGACTCAGGCACTAAGCCAACCGTGTAAAACCCAAGGACCCAGATTCATGACCCAGGGCCAGGAGGAAACAACCAAGAAAACAAAGTAAAGTGCTTCCTCCTCATCCTTCCTTCCTCTCTCTAATAATAGTGATAATGATAATAATAATAACAATTTTAAAAGTTAAAGAAACAAAGCTTATCTAATTGACTTTATCAGGCAGCATACCATCCAGCAAGAAAGTGCTATCAGGAGTTGTACAAAAAGAAGATTTTTATAGTCAGAAAGAGGCTGGAACAAATTTATTAGCAAAAGTAAAGAAAGATAGTTTCATGAACCTCCACCTCGGTAGGGGCCGGCCGCTGGTCTTCTCACATATCATCTCCTAGTGCTGACCAGGAGATTCCAGATGGATTGGCTTAAATTTTAGTGAAGAGAGGGTGAAACTGCAATTAGATTAGAGGTTGAATCTTGGTGGGACTGGACATGAAAGGCCCCATTTGGGGCCTGTAGAGGGCTCCATCTCTCACCTCCTCCCCTATCGCTCCTCCTCATCCCAGAAGCTGTGCTTCCCTCTCCTTGCAGATCCACAGCTTCATGGCATCTGTTTCCCTTTAGTCTACTTCTGACAAGATTTGGGGGTAAGTTCTTGGCCACACCAGGAAACACAAGAAGAATCAGTGATCTTATTCAAAGCCAATACAGTCGGTGCACCCTAGTGGAGCAGCAGTTGGGTCAATCGACTCCAAATGAGGAAGCCACATACCCCTGGGTTTCGAGTCCCAGGTTGCAGGGAACAACCAGTGTGAACAACTAAATGAAATTGCTTCCTTCTCCTTTTTCTTCCTGCCTGCCTGCCTGCTTGCCTTCATTCCTGCCTGCACCTTTCCTTTAAAAGGCAAACAAGCAACAAAACAAAACAAACAAATAGTCACACATAAGCTGCCTAGGACAGCTCTGAGTAGGACAATCAAAGTGTTTCCTGAACACAGGGTTCCACGTTCCTGACCAATTCACCTTACCGAGCCTTTCTTCCCTCTCCTTTGAGTTCCTTAATCTAATGCCTGGATCTGATTTTCAATAGAACTATGACTGTTCCCTCAGACAGCTTAAACTAAAGCTAACATAGGACTTAGTTGTTAGGAAATTGCTGAATCACTGGACCTGCGTAACTGGTTAAGTTACAGAAAAAAATGGAATTTCCAACCATAGGTTAGAAGATGATGATGGCTGCATTGTTTTAACTCTGGAATGTTCTCAGGAAGAACCAGAGGAAGAAGCTAGAACCTGAAACTGGACAATATGGAGGTGAAGATGGGACAAGGGTCAAGAAAAAAGATACGCTAACTCATGTCCCCCCAACACTATGTTATCACAGTTCTGATCCAAACCAGAACCAGACATCAGACGCCTAAAACACTGCCTCCTTATCTCTGCTTCCTTTGCAAGTCTATGCCTTAAATCAAATAATGCATTAAAAAAAAAAAGAAGCCAGCAAACATGTATGTCTCACCTCCCCACCACAAAATACACACACCATGCTCTGCCCACTTTCCCTTCGTCCAGTCTTGGAGAAGAGGATGATATCCTTCCTTTAAGCAAATACCAATCCCACCATTCTTTCTGGTCCTATCTCTCACTTCCTTTTCCTCAGAACATTTATGATGTTGATTATCCCAGTTCTCTTCAGTCTTAAATATCCCCTGTGCTGGTTCTTTCACAGCAGCTTTGAAGTTTGAGCTCATCGTCTCTCATTAAAAAATAGACCATCTCTATCCATGCTTCCCCTTTTCACTCTCTCTTCCTCATTGTGGCCAAACATCTGTAAGACATGCTTTCTATTGTCTGTTTTAGAGTCAGTTCTGATGCCACAGTCATGCTGAACAATGGTAGAAGATGCAGGCTCTGGATGATCACAAAGAGGTTAATCATGGTGGTAGCACCACATGTATTTCTATGTACTTGTTACAGTAACAAAATAGCCCAGATACCTCCTACTTGTTACCTAAGGGTTAATAAAAACCAGCTCTGCTAACATAAACTCTTTTTATCTACTCTTTTCCCAAAATAACTGACTGTTCAAACACTGGTGAATCAAGATGGCAGAATAACCTGACCTCAGGAGCTCATCTAATTAAGGAGACTCCAACCTTCATGTGGATGACACCAATCAGACCACTGGAGAGACACAACTCAGAACAGCTCCAGGACAGAACCTGTTGATCTGTACATCACCCCTGTTTCTTGCCCCTTTCAAATCCCTTGACGAGGCTGAGGAACTGAGTTGATCTTTGAGACAGTAGACCGACATCTTCCTCAGATTGCCAGTTTCTTAATTAAACATTTCCGTTCCACCAACGCTCATCTCCTTTATTACTGACTTTTGGGTGGTGAACATCCTGACCAGTTAAGGATCACAGATCTCAGTAGCACCCTTCAAGATTTTATGACAGAAAAATTCCTGATTGCCAGACCTCTCAAAAGATCACAAATTCAGCACCATTGTCAGTGGCTTGTTTAACCAAACTTGAGAGCCTCTTTTTTTTTTTTTTTTTTTTTTTTTTTTTTTTTTTTTTTTTTATGTTAGAAGTGTTTGGGGTCTTTATTTAGAAGTTTGGTCAATTTTTTATCACAGAAATATGTTATAGGAATTTAATCTTATTTATATCAATTATCCTATGATAAAATTGGCTTCGTGATATATTGTTATTCTTAAAGTTGCGGTTTCCAAGAATCTATTGTCTAAGTGAAGTGAGGCTTGACTGTCTATAAAACGGCACTGTGAACTATAATCACCATGCTGTGATTTTGGCCCCTTTGCTCAGCATCTCCCCATTTCCCCAACCATTCTACTCTCTGTTTCTGTGAGTTTGGCCTTTTAGATTCCAAATAGAAGTGATACAATAAAGTATTTATTTCTCTTTCTATCTGACTTATTTCACTTAGTTCAATGCCTTCAAGATCAATCTATGCTGTCATAAATGGCACCATTCTCTTCGTTTTATGAAAAAAATAATATTCTATTGTATTATATTACATCCTCTTTATACATTCACCTGTTGCTGGACACATAGATTGTTTCTATATCTTGACTTTTGTGAATAATGCAGCAATAAACTTGGGAATGCTGATATCTCTTTGAAATCATGATGTCATTTCCTTTGGATATATACTCAGAAGTGGGATTTTGGTACACCCTGGTGGAATAGTGGTTAGGTCAAGTGCCTCTAAAGGAGTACAGTCCATATGCTTCCCAAGGACCCAGGTTTGCACCCCTGGTCTATGGGAAACAACCAATATGAACAACCAAATAAAAATAAAATAAAATGTTTCCTCCTCCTCTCTCTTTTCACCCATCTTCCTACTCACCTTAATTCCTGCCTGCACCTTTCCTTTAGAGAAAAAAAAAAAGAAGTGTATTACAGGATCATATTGTAGTTCTAATTATTTTTCAGACCATTATTCTTTTTTCCTGTTTTTTATGAAAAAAAAAGTGATAGTTTTTTCAGAAATTGGAGAGCAATTCATAATTATGAACAATTTACATGGTATTACCAATAATGAGCTGAGATACTCAAAGATACTTTCTAAGCTATTAATTTTAAATTTAAATCCAAGGTAGAGAAACAGCTGAACTGTCTTTCTATTATATAGAAAATATTATACAATCCTTAGCTTATAAAGAGGTGATCAACAAATAAATGAACAAAAAGATCAGGAAAAAATTATGGTGAGGTATATCACGCATTGAATTAATTAAAAATGTGTTCTTTCATGGATTTTTGTAATATTTGTGAAATTTATCCTTTTCCCAATAGAAGTGAAAATCAACTTTCATGTCTAATTGTATATTCACAGTGTTTTATATTTTTTCCTCAAAGGGGTCCCTCTTAATCTAGGTTTTATGCCCCCTGATTGTGGCAGTTAGAATAAAACTAAACGAACAGATGCAGTCATGAAGCAGACCTCAAAAATCTCTCAGTGATGCACATATATTCTAGAGAAAGGAGGAAGGAGTGCTAGTCTGGGTAATTGAAAGAATGAAAGCGCCACTTTAGTTTGTTTTTATTTTGCTTTTAGCATTTAAAAATTGTTATTTGTATTTCATCTTTTTCTAACTCCTCCCCACCCAGCCACCTTCTTGAGCCTGGACTCTTGGGCTTAACATAGTCACACCAGACATCTCGATTGCCTGAGTCACAAGTGTGAACCTGCCATACCTTCCTTTTTTTAAAAGGGAAAATAAAAAATATGATCATATTAATAGACACAGAAGAAGCATTTGACAAGAGTCAACATCCACTCATGATAAAAAAAAAAAAAAACCCTAGCCAAAATAGGAATAGAACACTCATACATCAACACAATAAAACCTGTATACGGCAAACCCACAGTCAACATCATAATCAATGGTGAAAAGTGGAAAGAATTCCCCCTAAGATCTGGATTAAGACGAGGTCACTCACTTTCACTGGTACTATTTCACATAGTTCTCGAAATCTTAGCCAGAGAAATAGGCAAGAAAAGAATATTAAAGAAATGCAAATTAGAGAAGAAATGAAACTATCATTATTTGCAGATGACATCTAATACCTAGATGACCCTAGAGACAGTACCAATAAACTTCTAGAAAAAACAGATGAATAGAGCAAAGTGGCAGGATAGAAAATCAGCACTCAAAAATCAGTAACATTCCAATACGCAAAAAAATAAGTAAATGAAATTAGGAAAGAAATATCATTCACAATAGAACAACAAAAAAAAAAATGCCTAAGATAAGCTTCATAATAGAGGTGAAAGATGTCTATAATAAAACTATAATGTTTAGGGTGATTATTGATATGTAACTGTTTAGTGTCATTTTGTAATTTGTCTTGTGTGTGTTGTTCTAGCCAGTTTGTTCACTCTCTCTTCTTAGGTGTTTTGAACGTAGTTGTGTTTTGATTGGTTTCCATTTTTGTTTTCTTCTTTGCTTTCTCTCTGGAAATGTGTTTTTAGGTTACCCTGAAGGAAGGATTAGGAATTCTATTTTTGTTTCCTGTTTTTATCTGAATGTGGATTAGCCGTCCACTCATTGACACCATTCACATTTTTGTTTTCTTCTCATTTTTTATATTTGCTGTTTTATTGTTGTAAAGTGAGGTTTCTTTACACTTTATAGAGCATCTTTTAGTATTTTTATAGAATTGGCTTTGTGGTGATAAATTCTTTTAACTTTTGCTTATTGGAATCCTAGAATGAAAACTCTTTTCAGTCTTTTGAATATATCATGCCATTTCCTCCTGGCCTGTAGAGTGTCAGCTGAGAAATCTGCTGACAATCTTATGGGGATGCCTTTGAATTTGACTCATTTTACTCTGGATGTTTTTAAGATTCTTTGTCTTGTATTTCTGACATTTTGATGATAATGTGTCTAGATGTGGGTCTGCTTAGACTTCTTTTACTAGGGAGCTTCCTGGGTCTGGAGGTTTGCTTCATTCTTCAGGTTAGGAAAATTTTGAGCTATTATTTTTTCAAATACGGTTTCTGTCCCCTTTTCTTTCTCTTCTCCTTCTGGGACTGCATTAATGCAAATGTTGTTTCTTTTGATGTTATCCCATAGGTCTCAAATTCTGTCATTTCTTTGCATTCTTTTATCTCTTTGCTGGTTTGCGTGAGTGCATTCCTTTGCCTGGTCTTCCAGCTCACTGATAGGATTGGAGGTTTCACCCAACCTATTCTTGAGTCCCTTTATTGAATTCTTTGTCAGCTATTGTGTTCTTTATTCCTTTAGCATCTATTTTGAGCTGCTTCATTTCTTCTCTTTTTTGTTGCTCTCTTTTGTTTCTTCTGTTGTTTTCTGGATTTCCATGAGTATATTTATCACTGTTGTCCTAAATTCATCCTGAGGTAGTTTGCATAGCCTGCTGCATTCAGATTTTCCCCTTGGTTTTTTATTGGATCCATCATTTCTTGTATATTTCTCTGCATCTTTGTTCTATTTGGCATTATGTTTCTGTGGATTAGGTTTCCCTGCAGTGATGGCCTTGTGCAGGGTATCAACTGTACCAAGTAAGCCTGGATCTTGGTTTGGACACTGGTATTTCTTGAGTTTTGTGACATCACCACTGGTTGGATTTGTTGAACTTATTACGTGGACCCTCTATGGCTGCCTAAAAGTTCCATCTATGGGGTTGAAGTTTGTGTGGGGGCTACAGGGCCTTCCCCCAGCATCCCAGCTACTAACCACAATGACCACCTTGCTGTTAGCCCATCAGAAATCAAGCTGCGGTTTCACCTCCACCCACGAGGTGGTGCTAGTATGTAGTGTTGATGGTTGCTCCCTCAGGAAGATGCTCTTCTTCCTTCACACCTGTGGGCAGAATTTCCAGTGGGCGGGTCCTGTGGCTTCAGGGCAATATATGTGTGAGAGGGGTGGCTGGGTGGGGGGCAATTTCCCATAGCTGCCTTCCAGTTATGGTTTTGCTCAGTGTAATTTTCTCACCAGGCTTCCCATTCAAACCACTGGGGCACTGGTCCGCCTTCTGCTCTGTGCCTAGACCCTCTCTCCCAGCTCCAAGACCTGGTCCCACTGTGTGGGCTCTCCGTTGCTTTCACAATTCCTAGGAGGGCAGGTTCTCCCGGTAGATTCACCCCACTGCCACAGCCAGAATCCTGAGTCTCAGTTTGCAGTGCAGTTCTGAAGCTGTATGTTTTTGCCTACTCGTTGTTGTTGTGATTGCTGCTGTGTCTCTACAAGCCTCTGTGCCTGCTTTTCCTCAGAGTTTGTTTCTGGAAAATAGGTGAATTCATAGTTGCTCTGTGGGATGTGAATCTTGCTCCTACTGGGTCACCATCTTGACCAGAAGTGAGAGTCACTTTTTACCCAAAACCAGGTTTTATTGCTAAAAGTTTTCCTCAGGTTCTCAAGGATGCTACCTTTCACCTTTCACCTTTCAGATTGGGAGAAGGAAGAGGAAAGTATCACTTTTTCGGTTCAGTGAGGCAATAATTAACCTTCAAAGACTAGACTGTTCTGTTTATTTAAGTGTAAGTAGCAGTGATATGAAAAAGAATTGGTCTTCCAGTCATGACTGGTTCATTTTGTACCTGTCTGTACATCCCCTCTCAAAATGGCTGATTTTATAGTTTACCACATAATCTATCCTGCAGAATGTTCCAAGTGCATTTGAGAAGGATGTGTATTGTCTTGAGGGTTGGGATCCACAGAAGTGTTAGATCAATTCATTTATAGCCCATATTGCTTTCTTTGTTGACCTATTTATTCTATCCATTACCAAAAGTGAGATATTGACGTCTCAGACCATTATTGTTGTATTATCTAATTCTCCCATCATTCTTTAGTTTTTGCTTTCATGTGTTCTATTCCTGTTTGTAGGTGTATGTATGTATCTTTTTTGTTGATATCTGATTGAACACTGAAATTTTAAGTGTACTTAAAAAACAGCTAACCTACTGAGGAACCTCAAATGACCTCCAAGTATGTTAAAGAGAGGTCCTCAAACAGACACAAGGTAGAAGCATAGAAGTCAAAGAGAGTATCTTAAGCAGCAAGACTGAAAACATTCCTTGGTGTGCCCTAGGGGAGCAGTGGTTAGATCAACTGCCTCCAAAGGACATAGTCCACATACCCCTGGGTCTGAGTCTTAGGCCCAGGGGAAAAACAGCCAGTGTGAACAACTAAAATGGAAAATAAAATGTTTCTGAATCCTCCTCTCTTTTCTTGCCTGTCTACTTGCCTTCATTCCTACCTGCACCGTTCCTTAAAAAATAAATTATTTCAAGGGAATAAGATTAATAGTTGTCTTCTAAACAGAAACAGTGGAGGTCAGATAACATTTCAAATGGTCAAAACGATTTCAACCGAGAATTCTTAATACAGCAAAGCTATCAAATGTGAAATAAAACCATTTCCAGGTAAACAAAATGTGGGAGAATTTGTTGCTAGCCGACCTGTCATGATGAAAAATACCAAAAAGAATTCAGGTGACACTACATGTAATTTGAATCCACAACAGTGAATGTAATTATAAGCATAAGTGCATATTTCTTCTTAATTAAAATAACTGTGTAATATGTATATGATATATCTATCATATTTGCAACAAAGTTATATTAGCCTAAGGAACTTACTATTGTTGATAATTATACTAATGTATTTTGGAGTTTGTAATATTAATGGAAGTTTGTGTGCAATGCTATCACCAAAAAAAAGGAGTAAATGAGACTATACATACACATTTAAATAACCAGAATCAAAGAACAGCTAAAAACAAGAAATTAAAAAAATACTTTGAGATAAAAATAAAAACATAATACACCAAAATAGATGAGATGTAGCAAAAGCATGCTCAGAAGGGCATTCACAGTTACAAATGTTTATGTTTTACAAAAAAAGTCAAATAAAAAGCCTAGCCTTCCACTTTATGAAATTGGGGGTGGGGTCAAACTAAAGCCAACGAAAGCAGAGATTAGACAATAATAAAAATTACAGAAGAAAAAATGAAAGAGAATTAAAAACGGAGAAAATAAACAAAATGAAGTTGTTTTTTTGAAAAACTCAAGGGACAAATCTTTAACTAGACAGAATAAGAGAAATAGAAAACATTCAAATTACTCAAATCTAGAATGACAGGACGCTACTATTGACATTTACAATTACAGAAAAATGAAATTCACAGAACAACTGTATCCCAGCCAACAAAATAGAAACCCTGGATACAAGACACACACTATTGAAATTGTTGACAAAATAGAAAATTGAAATAGACCCCTATAAAAATGTCATTTATTTGAATGATTTTACTTCTCTCATCTTCTAGTACAACTATTATGCACATATTGATGTGTGTGATAGTGTCCCACATTTCTCTGAAATGTTTTCCTTTTTTTCATATCTGTTGATACATCTTCATATTTGTTTATTCTTTCTACTACCAGTTCAAGTCTATGGCTGAGCGTCTGTAGTGAATGTTATTGCACCTTTCAACTCCCAATTTCCATTTGTCTTTTTGATATTCTTTATTGGTATTCCCCATTAGATGTGACATTTATCTTTGGACCTTCATTTACTAGTTAACCATGGTTTAAATCAATTAGGAAACTTACTGATAGTTACTTTCAAGTCTTTCTCTTATAACATTTTATCATTGCAAGCAGTTTCCTGTTAGCTGCTTTATTTCTAGTGTGAGCACTATGCTTGCCACTTCTGTACATGATTATCTGTTGGTGATTTTAGATAATATAGCAACTGGTCCTTCCCAACCACACCCCACCTCCCACAGGATTATTGGCATTTAATTACTGGCTGATGTGTGCCTTAGCCCCGCCCCGATATTGCTCCTCCAGAAGGCACAACTTTGAATATACCACATTTTCTTGGAATGATAGTGGGTTTGGTATAACTCCCTACTATTTCTTTGACTTTGGTTGTTAAATTTCCACAATTGCCAGCTGTTATATTATTTTCAACTATGCTATGATTATCTCTAAAAACTAAATTAAAGTCATAGTTACTGAGGTCTCTATTTGATATTTCAGGATGGCTCCTTTAAGCGTATTCCCCATTCTCTCCTGCAAACTACCTAGCCTATAGTTTAGACTGTATAGTTTAGACTGTTTTTTTTTGCCACAGCCTCCAGTATTATGCCTTCATATTTAAACTTTCCCATGCTGTTTGCAAATGAAGTTTATTTTTAGAGAGATTAGGTTATGGTTTCATAACTATTTCTCTCAAGGCAAAATCTCTAATTTTGGGATGTTAACTTTGAGTGACACCTGTACCTGGAAGCTGAGCACTCAGTGAAGGAGGTGGGAAAGCAGCCGCAGGCCTTCTCAACCTAACTTTTCTGAGATGGTTTCACCACCTCCTGACACAGGCACATATGATCAATATCCCATTATTCTAAGCATGCCACAACCACCATTCTCTAGTGAGAGCTGAGTCGAGAACCCCTACTTCTCAACCATATTCAACTGAGACTTAACCTCAGTAAGAAGTACTTGGGGCAGAAAGAAAGATTGTTCTGTTTTTCCCTGGAAGAGAGCACTCTAGGTGAGAGCTGAAGACGTGTTCTTTGTTGTGGTACCTGAGTCTCCATGTTGTTGAACTGGAAAGGGGGAGGAAGGGAAAGGTCTTGGTTCAAATCTCTCTTTCATATTCCCACTGAATTTTTATTTTTTATTTTTAAGGAAAGGTGCAGGCAGGAATGAAGGACTGTAGGCAGTCAGGCATGGAGAGGAGGAAGCATTTCATTTTCTATCTTGTAGGTCCTAGACTTTGTCGTTCAGAATTTAGCTCAGTTGGTGTAGATTTATTTCCTGAACTGCACAATGCAAAAATGTATGACCTCATTAACCTTTACTGTTCTCAATGTGTTTTGTTTTTTCAAAGGGAAGGTACAGGCAGGAATGAAGCAGGAAGACAGCAGAAGCATTTTATTTAGTTGTTCATATTGGTTGTTTCCACTGACCCAAGGTCCTGAATCCTGGGCTGTATGTAGGACTATGCAAAGAACTAAACCACTGTCACCAGGGCACCGCTCAATGTCCTTTAGCTTCTCCATCATATATTGTTATCTATTCTGTATTCTGTATAATTTTATCTTGTTAAGTTTCCATGTTGTTTTATTTTCAAATCTGCCTGATCATTTTCCACACTTGTTATCTCTATTACCATTTTAAAGCCTCATGTTCGTTTTTCAATACTTTTCTATTCCTGAAACGTATTGTATCTTTACTGACTGGCCATCAAGTATTGGACATACTGTTTTTTTCTGTCACTACCAGAGCCAATATAATACTACAGTGCCATCACAACTTGAGAGGCTAAAATGTTTATCAAACATATCTGGAGTCACTGAGGGTCAGGTTTCGCTGGGGTTTTTTTTTTTTTTCTCTTGAAAAAAAAATTTTTTTTAAGGAAAGGTGCAGGCAGGAATGAAGGTAAGCAGGTAGGCAAGAAAAGAGGAGGAAGAAGCATTTTTATTTTATTCTCATGTAGTTATTCTCACTAGCTGCCTCCCACTAGGTCAGGGCTTGAACCCAAGGGTATGTGGCTTGCTCATTCGAAGGAGACTGACCCAACTGCTGCTCTGCCAGCGCATGTCTCTCCTGATTTAATGATTTGTTCTATCTCATCTTGTGACAAAAACTACTGGACTGGAACGCTATCTATGAAACGTCTTTGAGATTGGATATAAAATTGCTTCTACAAGAGTATTAGCACTTATTAATGTGCAGTGCCTGGAATAACCTCTAACCTAAAACCACTTTAAAATCTTGTCTGACCACAATGGTTAAATCTGAATCTTGGTCACAAGCCATATGTGCCAGCTTGTGGACACAAATACTCTGGGGAGTTACTCCCCATGCCCTCTTTAATTCACCCCATTTCCTCTCCTCTTTGAGGTAAGGCATTATGGCTCATTCTTTCACTATGTCATATTCTGAGGTCCCAGGTTTTTGTCTTCACACTTAAACTGACTCTATGATGTCTTCTTTTTAAAGCTTAGCCTATTCCATAGTCTTTTAGGGCACAGGATTGGCAGAGTTCTTAAAGCAATGGTCCACTTCAACACTAGTCACTAATGACTGGGTTCATGCTTTTTGTTTCAACATCACCCTCCTCCCCACACAAAAACAAAACCAAACCATCCTACCCTTTTTCATACCTAAGATTTTCAAGTCTACAAAAAATTGAAACAATAAACATCTATTTCGCTAAGATTCATCACTTATTGTTCTGCCACATTTGCACCATCTTACATATTATTTTTTTCTTCCCATGGACCCAGGTTTCGAACCTGAACCTGGGTCCATGAGCTTTATGTGGCATGCACCTTAGCTGATGAGCCACAGGGGTGGCACCTTCGATATATATATTATTCAAACACACATACACTTTTGTTTATGAGAATGAAACTACGCCAAAATATTTTACCATGCCTCTCTAAAGGACATTCTTCTAAATAAACACAAAATCATTATCATACCAAGAAAATTAAACATTTCGTGAGTTCATATAAAATATTTCAGAGATGTCTCTAAAATTTCTAATAGTTGGGTTTAATTCAAGATAAAACCTAAGGTCATACATTACATGTTTGTTTGATCTAGAACACTCTTCTCACCAGTTTTATACAAGTTATTTTAAGAATTCACACCAGGTATAAACGTCCTACGTTCCATAGTCTTGTTTATTCCATGACTAGAGGCAGGTCAAATATTTTAGGCAAAAATGCTACACAAATGATAGGATGGATCTTTGAGTATCTTTCATCCTTGCTAACTCAGCAATACAGCTGAAGATTTTTTAAAATGAATCTTACCCAGCATTTTTGTTTTGTGCCATTAGGATGGGGTCCTCAGGGCATAGGTCTGTTATACTGTCAGAAACATATGAATATATTGCCTTACCTCATTACAGTTAACATCTTAATCTATATTCACCACCAGTTGAGGCCAGGTAATATGAAAAGGGGAAGTTTGAGACCAAATCTTGAAGTAGTTGTTTCTGACCTATTCATTTTTACATTTCCTAAAATTCTACAGTCTAATATAGTGTCATTGGAATCTAGAATCAAATTGATAAAGGTCAAGCTAAACATTTATGAGTTGAAGGTAGACTTAAAAGTCTTAGGGGTACTTTGATGAATCTTTCCTCAGGCCACCAGTAAAAAAGGACGTTACAATTCTAAGTTGCCCCTTTTCATGGCAAATGCAGGAAGAGGAAACATGAAAAAAGGAAACTAAATGTTTGTTTCCCATGTGCTAATAACCCTGTGCTATAAAACTGAAGTGTCCAAATTAATTCCTTGGATGAACTGAAACTCAATAGTTCATATGGGTAACTGACAAATCAGTTGAACAGTTCAAAGCAAAGGATTCAAACCAAAGTCTAACCAATGGCCCAAATGTGTGCTTTCTTTCACAACACCAACTACAACTAGAAAGAAAACAACTTCGAAGTTTCACTCTGGTGTTGTGCATCCACAGCCACAAATAAAGCAGTCAGATTTCTCGAAAGAACAGTCTACACTTAATCTGTTCCTACCCAAGATCATCTGTAGCTGTATTGCTCAAAGGTGATTTTGTATTTACTCCATCTTTCTCTACCACTTAATAGCATCAATAACTTACACCCCTTTCTTGTCTTCCATTACAGCTTTCTTCTAGGATTAATCCAGTCTCCTTGCAGTCTTTCACCTCCTGCTACTCCTTAAGTGGTTTTTCCTCTGCTGTATTCTATTCTTCTCATTCTGTACATTTCCTAGGCAATCTCACATTATTTCACACCAATCGTTAGTGGCTCAACTCTGACAATTGTTTACTGAATGCCTAGCATGTATTAGTCATATTCAGTGAAGTTTTTTGACAGGTCTTCCGCATCCCCTATTTGTGGCCTGTAATTTCTCATGAGCACTAGAACTATGGACACCTGCACCTTAATTATCTACAGGTGTCTTAAATTCAACATCTCCTCACACCAAATTCCTTCCTCTCCTCTATCTATTCTTTTCTCTCCTTATTTTAATAGGTGCCATACAGAGTATGACTAGGCAACTCCTTGGTCTCATTTATAGGTCTATTTTACTTTCTAAATCTCTCTTAAATTTGACTATTTACCCTCTCCCTGACAGAGAGCTAATTTAGAGCACAACTGGGCTACAACTCTCTCTCCATGTCCAATCTTCTCAAGAACCCATTCTTCATAGTTAAAATGACCTTGGCAAAAGGCAAGTTTTAGTACGTCACTTCTCCAAGCCACATGCTAATTCCTTAGACTCCATGTTGCCCTCAGCAAAAGCCCAAAATGCTTGCTCAAAACTTTCAAGCATTCTGCTTGTAAAGGATCCTCAACTCCAGTTTACCCTCTATTCCAGTGGAACAGAACTTCTGGGTCCCAGAATATATATATATATACACACTTTAACCTTCAGGTTTCTGCATACTTTATACTCCCTTTATTCTCCCTTTGCCTGGTGCACTATCATATCTTCAATAAGTGAGAGATCACGTCCATGACTAACAAAGTTTGGAGCTCGAGCCTTTCTTCTGAGTTTCTCCTATATTCTGTGTTGATCCCTATCACAAAACTTAAACTTTTCTTATAGAATCTAAACATTTGTGAGGGCAAACTGTATTTTATCTTGTTTACTACTTTTTATCTCAGTGCCTGGCATATTGTGTGTGTGTGTGTGTGTGTGTGTGTATTTTAATGCATTTAAATTGAGTCTCAACTCAAAGAGGAAGAAAAAAAGAAATTCATTTGAAAACTTTTTCAATTTTCTAATTTAATAGAAATAACGAAAACAATGTGGCTTTCAAACAAGGCTTTAAAACTAATCTAATACAACTTCTACAACACATTCCAGAGCATTATAACAAGAAATATTTACAAGCAGCTAATGTATTAAATAACCATGAAAAGAAATTGTTGCTTTTATTACACACCAGCAAAAAACACAGGAACGGAACAATTAGAAACGGCAACCTTATTTTAAAAAATTAAATATGATTATTTAGAGAATACAATACCACAGAAACAGCACTTTTTCTTTTAGAATCTTATTGAAAGGTAGTAACTATGTGCAAAAATAATAGTAGTAGTAGTAGTAGTAGTAGTAGTAGTAATAACAGGAGGGAGGGGAACCAGTTTAAATACTGGAAGCAAGTAAGGCTGTGAATTTAACCCTTTCATATGTAGGTCCATCTACATAGAAAATTTACAGGTTTTCAGATTGCACAAATCTTTTTCTATAGGCTTATATACATGTTTCACCGTGATTTAAAACATAGTAAATGCCTACATTTTTCAGACAAGGAGCAGACATGCATTTTGTTCTTACAATTGAAATTTAAGCCACACTTGAAGGGGAATATTGCAGTGGCACTTACAGAATCATTTCAGTGCTTTCCCACATACAAATCTGGTGAAGTTTTAAAAACAGCATGTTTAATTTTAAAGATCACATGATAGAAAAGGGCTAAATTTAATTTTGTACATTTTGTAGCTTTGAGGATGACAAGTTATTTCCAAATTGACTTATCTCTGAAGATAATTTCGTTTCTCAGATACAATAAAAATAGATATAAAAAACTACCAAGGCAAACACAAGGAACTAAGATGGAAGAAATGCTATACATGCATCTTGACCAAGTAAAAGAATCCATTATATCCAAGAGTACATGTTGAAATCTGAAGTGTCTATGTAAACTGTGGCATATAAATTTTTTCTTAAAAAAGTACCTTCGATTTTTATACTCAAACGCCTACTTTTAAAAAAATATGCAACTTTCCCCAATTTTTAAAATAAAATGCCACAATATATTGTCATTAGCTCCAGCATACATTTAAATTTCTTAATTTTTAAAAGCTAGACTGGGTGATATGCATACAAACTTTCCTATAAAATCCCCATCCAGCAGAGGATTATGACATGTCATTAGGCAACAGACTTAAAGCAGTGTTATTGCTTTATTAAAGAGATTAATGGTGAGAAATAAAATATCCAGGTCCCGTTACATGATCAAATTGTGATACACCTTGATAACCTTGATCACCTTCAGCAGATTATGAACATAGATGGTATGAATTAAAAATTCATGGTATGAATTAGGAATTTGATAGTTTTAACTGGGGGAGTTGAGATGGATGGATTTTTATAAAACTACTCATTGAGTCAATGTAGATTATGCAAAGTAAGCAGTACTGACTTGTTAAAAACTGAGATATTTTTCAACTTCATGGATTGCATGAGGGGGTAAAGGGCTCAAAGACTAAGAGAGAGGAGACCACAGACTCTATTCCCATTTTGGATACTAAGCAACTGTTTAATAACATACAGGTAAGCCATAATCCAGGAGCATAGTTAGAAGACCTAAATCTACTGGCTTATTAACACTAATAACTAATAATTACATGGCAGGATACCTGCTGAGGTAACTGATCAAACTATAATTTGCACATTTTAAACCTTTTGCTTCTACTTAAAAGCATTATTTCTTTGGATTAACTAAAATTCTTTATTACAATAAAAAGTAAGAATTAACTGACTTTAAAATTTATTTTAAATTCTCTTATATAAGAAATACAAGTCAGAAAGTACCTTGCTGATTCCAAAAACAATAATCTCAACAATGGATCTGGTGCCTTTTTGTTTCTCTGTGGTAATGGTTTGATGTATCTATATAGAGCAATGACCTAAAATCTATCAATGTTTTGAAACACACACACACACACACACGCACACACGCACACGCGTTTCATCTTGCAAAGCAATTCCTTCACTCAGTGAATCCACTAAGTCAAGTGAAAAAAAATTTACAAATTTATACCAGTGGAACTGACTCAGGAACACTTTGTTTTTAGTGTTCTGATGGGAAATGGAAACTGAAGAGTGGCAAAAAAAAATTGCAAGATTTTAAGGAAATAATAACATCTTCAAATCTAAAATACTGCTTTTAAACAAAGACTATAAATGCAAGAGATTCTCAAGGCAAACTGTCTTCAGGGGTTGATATTCAATGTTTGTCTTTTAAAAACAAATAGGAGACATCTGTAAGATATTGAATGCCAGTAAGTTTTTGTATTTTAACCAATGATTAAGACAACTGAATTAATTAACTTAGAAAAGCAGTGATGGGTGTGCAAGAAAAAGCTTTCATGAACTGTAAAATGATACCTTAAGTGATAATATTTTGATAGTGATTAATTTAATAGTAATTTCTCCACAGTATGAACTGTCTTCTGATAACAGAAATGAAGCCTACTAAATGTTGACAATAAAGTAGCTTTATAAAAACCAATCATAAAAAAAAAAAAAAAAAAAAAAAAAAACTCATGGAAACTTTTTTAAGGAAAGATATTATCTTTCAAGTCTCCAAATAGCAAGAAATAAATATTTACTTAAAGTTTTAAGTTATACCGCTACTTATCACTTTCCCCAAAAAATGTGCCCTTATATGTGTCTTCTAATGAATTGAGATCATGAATATTGTGGGAAAGAAGGAAATACACATAAAACCATTTTTCGATTTTTCTCCCTAAGAGAACTCGTCTTAGGAATTTAAAATTTCAGTAAACTGACAAAAATGTGGTTTGTTTTTGACATTTATCATAACAAAACTAATAAGAAAGCTAAACAGAAGTCACAAAACAGCCCATCAATAGCAATAAAATCAACACCATACCATTTAAATACACCATCAGAAGGCCTGAATCATATTCACATTTACCTCTACCTCTTTTAAGAAAACAACCCAAAATAATTGGTATAATAATTTCTTTAGAGCACTTTGGAGTCAATACGCACTAAAATTACTTAGACAACTGTGTCAAATAATGTTTTTCTGAGTAGTCCACGGTTTTAATTGCTTAAGCTGAATTTTTTTAAAGGCAAATTGTATGCCATGAATCTGCTTACGTCTGAAAAATATCTAATGGAAAATCTTCTGTTTTGGTCACTTTATATTCTAACATGTCCATACAAAAGTAGGACTAAAATTTTTAATCCAAAAAAAGAGAAGCCTGTACACAATCTAGAACACACATCTTGGATTTGAGCATAACAAACAAAGACAAAAAAAATGATCCAGAGCCAACTTAATTTATCTGCCTCAAGTGCTGAAATTAGGGTAGCATAGGTGGGTTTACTCCAGTAACCACTCAAGTGGGGATTGGCTCATTTTCAGGATTTACTTACGGGTGTCTTCTAAGTTCTTTAAGCCCCCAGTCCATGCAAATGTCCCACTTGGTGGACGAATGCGTAATCTAACCCCACCGGGTTTATTTCAATATTTTGTATTTTAATAATAAGCTGCTTCTGAAGATTTTCTGATAAGTCTGTCCTCTATTAAAATAAGATAGAACCTCAAAATATGAATGTGAACATTAGAAATAGACAGCATATATTACAAATCCATTCTTGATAGGAACATTAGTAAGAATACACATTAGCTTAAAAAACAGGCTCAGCAAATGTTGCTGATCTGCCAGAAGTTTTAGTTCACTATTTACAAATAAGACAAAGTGAAATACAGAAAATTTTACACATTTGGTAGTTGACAGATTACTATTTGCCAATAGTCGTCTATCAGAAAACTGATATGAAGGAAGACTGGATAAGAGCCAGTTGTCACCTTCTCAATCAAATTTAAATGTACAGAAAACTAGATTAACTTTGAAACATTCTGCCTTTCATGGGAATAAGTGTATGATCAGATGATTTGTTTGGGAAGTGCCATTCTGTGTATCTTATGGCAATACTACATGATCAGCTATTGAAAAGTTACCATATTTATTTTAGCAGACCATTAAAGTTGATTATATAGTGATCAATGATCATATTTCCAAGACTCTAAGTATGAATAGAAAATTATTGATCTTTAAACCAATACAAAAACTAAGGCCCAATAGCATCAAAATGAGAAAAACAATGGCATGATTAAAAATGCACACCTGCACTGGTAACAAAATGGCATTTAAGTAACTGTTTAAAATTAGAATTAGGAAAAACGCAAGTATTGTATGTATGTTGACAGAAAGGCATAAAAGATGTTTGAATTGTGTAGTCTAGCCCAAAGGGACAATTTATCAAGCAACAGGACCCTTAAGTATTTATTTACTTGTACTCAGCATCTGCACCAATCAATACCACATGGTCAACATCTACCCATTCTAATAATCAGAACCATTCTCTTTAATAACAGACATCTTCAAATCATTTCAATTTTTTTTTTTACTTTCAAAGTTGTAAATAGAGT
The DNA here is from genome assembly GCA_004363575.1 of Solenodon paradoxus. Classification (NCBI taxonomy): domain Eukaryota; kingdom Metazoa; phylum Chordata; class Mammalia; order Eulipotyphla; family Solenodontidae; genus Solenodon; species Solenodon paradoxus. The sequence goes on along the minus strand of RJWH01004140.1, from coordinate 100,281 downwards.
TCTCTCCCCTTTTCTGGACAAGAATGTGTTTTCTGTTCATTATTTCAATCTAATACTGTATAAGAGCTACAGCTTCTTCAAGGAGGTGCCCACTGTAGGCAGGATATTCCAGCAACACTTAAATAAAAGTTTTTTTTCCTTTTTTTAAAGCAATTGATTTAAGTTCATGTTATTTTACTTTATATGTACTGGTCTCTCATCTGACTTTAGGCGTTTTCTGCAGGGCTGTATAAAGTCTTCATCAGAGTCCTCAGTTACCTCACCATCATCCTCTTCCTGCTCAAACTCTGGCAAAGGTGCGAAGGTCCTGTCTGAGTAGATCTCTGTGAGTTTATCTTCAAAGTACAATGCAACTGCTTTCCCTGCCTGAGCTACTTCTGAATCAGCCTGCAAGCAAAAGATAGGAATATTCACCTATTGGTAACACATATTCCTTCATCAAGTTTGCATGGTCTGAAAAGCTTACCTTCAAATTAATCTCTTGTGTTTCTGCATAAACTTGAACAACTTTCATCATCTAAAAAGGATACCAGAGTCAAAAAAAAAAAAAGGGAAATTATAATCCTTTCTAAAGTTACGAGACTGCATAGGATTGGCGACGAAGTCAGCCATACTAGGGGGAACAAAGTGCTTATGACCAGATTAAGTGCTTTCTAAAATTCTACAGACCATGGAACCACTTTCTTTACAAAGTTCTGAAACTAAACCTACTGTGAAATTTCAGTAACTGTCTCAAAATCTGAATTAATGAAGTCAATCTGAATAGGAGTTGGTCCAAATATATGAATTTATTTAAGAAAAATATTTATGAAACAAATAATGTAAGAAATGCTGCTTTTAAAAAATTGCCAAACTTTCAGTAAGCTAATGAGAATTCTATTTGATTGGCAAATGATTAATCATAAGTTATTGTAACTATTACTAAAGCAGATAAAATGCTGTCAAATAAATGTTAGCTAAAGTTCATGAAAGCATTATTGTTTTGAAAATGCTTTTAAAAAGACAAAAATAAGGGACTGTATTAACTTAGCTTCAAAAGTGAGTGAATACATCCCTGTGGCATACTGCTATAAAGGTGACTTGCTCTTTGACCTTGTAAAGACCTTGTTTTAATTTTTAAGAAGTCAGGTACACTTCCAGTGGCAGCTATAAAATATACTTTAAATGATTCAATGTGATTTATTTTAGCAATTGTCATGACACCCAAATTTCATCATCAATAAAGACTTTAGTACTTAAGTAGTCTCTTTTACAAGAGTTTGTGGATTTTCATTTATTTTATTCTCCTATAATAATGAAAATCCTCCTCAACAATAAGTGACTATTCCCAAAGATAGAAATAATTTCTTTGAAGAAGGAATCTAGCATATTTCTTCTCAAGATAGACAGCACATTCTTATCCTCAAAAAAATACATAATCAAAATTAATAAAACTCACACATTGCTAAGATCAGAAAACTCAACATTGTATTCTCTGGGCTACTATCCAAGTGAACCACCAGAGATCAGTAAATTATTTTTAAAATTCTATATGTACATGGTCAAAATAAAATCAAAGAATGCTGATCCAAATATTTTCCCTAAATGTACCCAAAATGTAAGTGGTTTATAATCCTTTTCCATAAAATTTACTTAACTATAGATTGCTTTCTACACTTATCTCAATCCTCAAATTGTTCATGAAGGGATATTCAATAATATTCTTAATTTATTATATTTAAGTATTACTTCAAATTACACAGTAAACTTTCATCTCTGGAACTATGGGTATAATCAAATTTTACTTTTGAGAACTGAAGCAGAAAAAAAATTAAATGACAAAAATCTCTTGGCAGGGAAAACAAAAATAAAACAAGCAAGCAAACAAAAACTCACAATACAAGACTATAGTTTAGAAGCTAACATACTTCATTAAACCTTTCACAGTTCTTGAAGATCAAACGAACATCAGCCACAAAGTCATCTGGGATTTGGTAGTGTTGGGAATGTTTTTTCTGAAGCTTCTTTTTAACCGTGGATAAATCCATTGGTTTCTTTATAATTTTATAGTAGTTTGGTATCTAAAAACAAACAAATAAGGATAGTGATTATCCAAAAATGGCAAACTGCTTAATTTGAAATGTATTTAAATTTTAGGAAAAAATACATGTATTTTTGAGCCAGTTGCTTGCAAATTTTGGTACAGCTAACATACTTAAAACCTTCCACTCAATCATATCACAAAATTACAAATAATGTTCAGAATGTGTAGTAGTTTCCAAGAGACCCCAGAGTTGTATCTTCAATAAGTAGATCTAGAAAGAAAGGAGATTCCACAAGCAATCAACCACTAGTGTTAAAGATACATCTGGCTAATCAGAATGCTCTGACCCCTTAAGAGTCTTCCTGAAAAAAAAAAAGAAAATGACTGCAAAATATGTAATTAGAATAAGATAGTTTTAAGAACTCCAGACACAGCAACAGAGAAAGCTTTTAATAACATGAAAACATTTTATTGACCACGTAATGATCATGCCGAGTTCTAGCCCTATTCTTGGTCAAATTTTTCTCCCATGGGAAATTAAACAGAATCTGTAAGTCTACTATTTAACATTCTATAACAAACCTGCCATTCAATAACATCTTAATTTAACAACTGATGACAAATAAAATGTGTAGCATATTCTCAAGCCATTTATGAGGCACTAAGCACCCCACCCTTGAATTCTTTTTACTGTAGGCCTTGACTTTAAAGCTTTTACTCCTTACAACAGCCTCCTTTAAGATAAACAAAGCACACCGACTTGTAAGAGTTTCTAATCTTTTCTTAATCTTGATTGCTCATAAAAGAGGGCTCCCGAAAGCAATACCAGTGTGAAAGATCCAATTTTTCACTTTTAATCAAATTGATACTTATATAGATTATTTTCTCTATAAAAGTATGTACTTTCTCAAAACTGTAAGACTGGTTAAGGGCAGGACTAAGAAGTTAAGCCTTCTGACTCAAACTTCCCCCACTAATCCTGTTTCTTTCCTATCACCTTAGAAGTAAAATTAGAGGGCGATGGAAATTCATTACATCATAGCAACAAAATCTTTAAAAAACTGCAATTTTAACATGTTAATCTCACATCTACTTAGCCATAATAAAATTTTCAATTAATAACATTTACAATGCTCTCCTCGAGTACTACTGCTGAAAGACTTGACATACATTATTGCATATATTCTTTGGTATAAGCCAATGAATGAAGAAAGAAAGAATATTAAGAAAGAAAATGTGAGCCTTGGAGAGAGCGAGGAGATTAATTCAAGCAGTCTGAGTTCTAACACAAACAGTTTAAGGCCAAAATCCACACTGTGAAGCATTATACTACGTTTCTCACCAGGGAAACACTAAAGTGGACAACTCACCGAAGCAGGAACTGGTTCTTGGAATTCAATACTCAATTCATGGCAATAGAGGTAAAGCAGAAGACGTTCACATTTCTGGCCAAAAGACAGGAAAACCCATGAAATGTTTCTTCCCCTCAATAGAATGTTCTTAAGAATGAAAACTGTATCATTACAACAAACTGAACATGACCCTCCTGCATATTAGCTACCCAACTAAACATGTACACGCAAAGAAAACTGCCTGTTTCCCACGCTCCGCTCGTCCCGTTCTTTCTTAAAAGGAAAGATACAGATAGGAATGAAGGTGAGTAAGGAGGAAGAAACATTATATTATTTAGTTGTTCATGTGGGTTGCTTCCTTGGCCCCGGTAACAAACCCAGGTCCTTGGGAATGTGGGTGGACTATGCCAGCTGGAGGCAGAGAACTTATCTGCTAAGTCACCAGCACGCATCCCCATTTAGTTGTGAGACTATCTACTTTAAATGAACTTACCAGAGTGCCTTGTTCTTACCTGATAACTAAAGTAAATTTATGTGTCAACTCTTCACTATACAAATTGAAAGGAGTAATAAAAGCAGCAGAGCCTTTTGTGCAAAAAACAGCAGACTACCTGCTAATCTATAAATTATCAATGTTGCTATTCACTATAATTCCCTAAGCAAGAAGAACAAGGGTTACTATTTCTTTCTTGAAATGATTTCACTCAGGTTCAAAATTAAACTTTCAGTTAAATTCCGATATTTGTACACAATTATAATTCAACTGTCATAATTTCAAATTTACATTTTTCTATTTTTTTAAACTCTGACGATAGGTGCTTGTACGCTTTGAGTATATACCTTTTCTTCATGGACAGTGGAGGAAGAGGGATTTTCCAAGTATAAGCATCAGAGCCAAAAATAACCGTAATGACCATAGCACTATGTGAAAGACACTTTGTTTTTGGAGATTAAGACTACAGACCAAATCAACAGAAATCTCAGTGATGTGAGATTTGGCTTTCATTTTTTAATATGATTGGGAATCAAAGGAACAATAAGGCAGTAATAGCCTTATTTACATTTTTTAAAAGAACACTAAGCAGAATCCCAGAAAAAGGGACTTAAAGAGACAAGAACTGAATCAGGGAGCTCCTTGTGGAGTACAGAGTAACTATAAAGGCTGTCTCACGAGGTTAACGAAGTAGGGAAGATAAAATGTTCCTATAGTCATTCCTGATCCTTATCCAATAAGCTTCTGGCCTGAGCAACAAAGATGAATGGGTACTACCTTTTAATGATGGAAAATATTGGGGAATGAGTACAATTTATATGTTATTTGCTTATTTCTTGCTTTTATTTTTTTGAAAAAGAGGATTTGAAATCAAGATTTTGGTTGGGACCTGTTAAATATGAGGAAACTGTGTAAGAATCAGATATTACTAACATACCATAAAATGGTAAGATTAAAAGATTGAAGGAGGGGATTGCTTCAGCCAGATGACTAGATTCTAACAAATCAGTTTATCTGACATTTACCCTTTGGTCCACGGGGCTTAATCCCTGTGCAGTTTTCCCCTTCTTACTATGTTGCAAATTATCACAATCGTATTCGACTTCTGGTTTTCCAATATCTCTGCAAAATGTGCATATCCAGTCCCCACTGTAGAAAGAAATAGGGAATTAGTCCATTATTAACTAATACATATAATTACCACAAAACCTGCTCTGGAGAAGCTAGTTCCCTAGAGGTTAAGTCTCCAGTTTTTCTTTCTTTTATAGTTCTTATGGTAGGGGTTCTATTCTTATCAAAATCCCAAAGTAAAGTTGTGATCAAAACTTCCCAAAACTTCCCATTGTTCTTCAAAATCCCAAAGTAAAGTTGTGATCAAAACTTCCCAAAACTTCCCATTGTTCTTCAACTGATTGTATTCTGGAAAACATTACAAACTATATATTCAGAGTACAAAGTAAATCATCAGTACTTGCATTATAAGACCAATGATCAGATCCCAGTATTAATATCACAATGAGCCCATATTCACAAATAAGAATAAAGGAGATCCTCAGAATTCCTGTACTACTTTGGTATATAGTAAGCATGCCAAAAATAATTCTTTTATTCACAGCCAAAAGCCTACAATACACACATGATTGGAAGTTCAAGCACATGTACATATACCTCAAGTATCTTTAAAATATGTTCAGTCTATAGTTTGTCTACATTAGGATTTCTATCAAAACGTAAACCCCCACACAACTTATATCAAGGCCCCCATCTCGCACCATACACAAATTCAAAGTCTAGTAATTATATTATCTAATCTACATCAACAAGTTTCAATTCCTTCCAAAGTATCTGCCTTTGAGAGAAAGCATTCAGTTGCAAAATCTTAACATTCCAGCAGGCAAAGAAAAGAGAAATATAAAAAGCCTTAATTCTGGGCTAAAATGTTAAAGCTTTTCTTTTCTAAAAGAGTAAAAGAAAAGAAAATTACTACATCTCTGGCAAAATGACTACACCTTCTAAGATTTAGCTTAAGAATTGTAATTCTTCAGAAGAATATTCTGGCACAATATATGTCCACCTCTTTTCCAATCCAAAAGGCTGAATTTTTAAAAATGGGTATCATTATTCAACTAAATTCACTATTATAAATAACTATTATTTTAGCTTATAAAAATAAAAGCCAAAACTTCAATACTTCACTAGTACCTTGGAAAGCTAAGAAGTGTTGGAACATGACAAGTTAGATGAAAGACCTTTGGACATTTTTCACAGCACAAGAGATCCCCTCCATTTTGGCAGACAGCACACCAGTCTTCATTTGGGTCATCGTCCTTGCTGTTGCCATCTCCTGCAATCCTTGCTGACCTGTGCATAAGGTTTCGAATTGGGGACTTTCCATTAACAAGGCTGCTGAGTCCTGACTGTTTGCAGCTTTCATTCATATCTGTAGGTTCACTTTTCACATGGTTTTCCAAGCTTGCTAATGCATCCAACTCACTCTCTAGATGCAGGTTGGTTGAGAGGGGTGGTGTCAAGCTGCTCTCAGGACTGCTCAACTAAACCAAAACAAAGAAAAGTTCTTTAAAGAATCATTTAAGCCTTGTTACACGCAGTGTGCACATGTCTGTGTTTTTGTTATGTATATAAATACACTGAAATAAAATTATTTTGAAAATCACATTGGTGACATAATGAAAATAGTCCCCCCAAAATTATTAGGCATGATAATTTATCTAAAGGGGACGTCTAATATTGGTTCACTCAGATAACGAATAAACAGTTCCTAAGCACCTTGCTTAGGAAGTGAATATAGGTTATACTTCTTCACAGAGAGATGATTATGGTAGCCTAATTCTCACACAAGAATCCATTGCTTAGCTTGAGAAGCATTCTGAAATATTATTCTGTCCATTTTTGTGCTACTAGTGTAGGAAGAGTGTGACAATGTAAAAGAAAGCGTTTACCACACCCGTGTAGCCAATTTTATAGCTGCACTTTCCAAACCAAGTTCTAGATTAAGGGACAATAATTCAAATCCAATGACAAATGTATTGCCCTCTAAATCTATATAGACTGTGTTCACTATACTAATACCTTGAGTTGAAAAATCTGTGTCTACAAAGTGAAAATGAGACACAAGCCAGGGCAGGAAGAAACAAACAATACTAACCAAAGAGAGACTTGTGTCTTCCTTCATTCTGTAATATAAATTTTATTAAATGTTCTATCTGAAGGATTCTAAAATGGTTAAAAATTCATTAACTACAGAAAATCTTCCTAAAATAAAACTCTAGATTGTTGAATTTCTTTCACGTTAACATAATCTTAGTCCTCAGCTCACAAGTCCAAGGAAACAGCCAAGGATCTTTTGTGGCCTGAGACTCAACATGACTATTGAGATAATTAATAAAACCAGAATTAGAATGACATAATAGAATAGAATTGGTTCCTGCCAAATGACTAATTAATCTAATTGACTAATTAGAAACTAAAGGATATTTCAAATACATCTTATCAAACTGAGGTCTTTTATGATTAATTATATCTAGTACCTAGGGCAAAAATGTTGAACTAGAAACAGATTTATGTCCTTAGTACCACCAGTTAGCCTAATACACGCATAGCTAGAAGAACCAGTGAAGTGGCCATCTCAACCCATGTCAAACCACAGCAAGAGCTTACCATGCAGGCACTCCTCCTGCCATCTTCTGTCTTTTCCTGTTTCACAGCTCCAGAAAAGCTACATATTTCATCTTCAGTCCCAGGTTCTTGCTTGACTTTCACTTGGTCAGACTTGAAACTAAGGCTTGATTTCTCAGCAGTTCTTCCTGATGACCCACAGCTTACAAAAAATAACAAATAATGGGCACATATATTTGACTGCATGTTTTACTTTTTATAAAAACAATATGAAAAGTAACATTCATCAAAGACAAGATGATAAACAATTAACTTTACACACAACTAATAATGCAGTAAGTATGGTATAAACTTAGCTTCGTGTTCTATAAAAATGTAGATAAAATTTTCAGAAGACCCTAAAAAAATACTTTATGGTCTGAGGCATTTCTAATGAATAATTTAAAGTATCTAGTAAAGAACCTTTCCCTACACTAGTAATACAGAATGTTAGTGATTAGATCTCTCTATTAAAGTCAATTCTTCTCTACCCCAAACTTCTGAAGACAGCAATGTCAACAATACTGGTTCAAGAAGTCTCCTCAAAGGGAGCAAGGTTTCAGCTTTTGAGGACTGGGATAGGGGACTGGAAGAAATGGATAACAAGTAACCAACAACCCAAAATGTACTTATTTGGATATCAAGGCAATGATAGGTAAAGAAAACAGGTATATGAATAAACAACTCTATTTTTAAAAAATTACTACTTCATTAATTTATAGTATTATCTCTGACATTAGAAGTTGAGTGTATGGCAAACATGGCATTGGCTTTGCTAGCGCTGAGGACGTGGGACAAATGCCCCCTCTCAGACAGCATACTTGCCATCTTGCTATTAATAATGTATCCAAAAAGACAGGTGGCAAGCTCCAAAAACCTTGGTGGGAAGTCTCCAGGCAAATGCTTTGGCATAAAGAAAACGGAAAGTCGCTGTGTCCACTCTGGCAACATCACTGCCACTTCCGCTGGGGCCCAGGAGCCCTCGTGGGTCTGGGGAAGAAGTGTCTGCACACCCTGGAGGAGGGAAAGTCTGCACAGTAAGGGGGTCTACATGCCCAGTCCCAGCGATCTGGAGGCTATGCATGTGGTTACCAGGCTACTCAAGGGTGTTGTGCTCTATAAGACCTTTGTCAACATCGTTCCTGCCAACTGAAGCCCAGGTGACGAAAGGGCACTAGAAGTTAAGGGTTGGGTGACAAGGCCTCTCAAGGAAGAATCTGCTTGATGGTGACTGCAGAAGACTCTGTCAAGTGACTGGCTGGGACATTCTTAGGGAGTCCTAACTTGGGGTCAAAATAAAGTTAGCTGGAGTTGTGGAAAAAAAAAATCATATTATCATCTAAACAAATCAGTTCTATCTAGATCTCAAAGCAAAACCACTGGCAAGTTAAGTGAATAAATGGTAAAAACTATATTGCTAACTAAGAATGATAACCTTTTTCACTCTTCAAAAAATAATGAATATTCAAATTACAAATAAAATGTAAATTACTTAATAAGATCAGTCTTCAGGATGCATATGCGCACATATATACAAATAAACATATATCCTGGCATACTCCTGGAGCTCAGGCTGCTACTGTGCATGTCATGAAAGCCTACAGACCTGGGCTTGAGATCCAGGAGCTATAGGTATATCTTAAATCTTGCATTGTACCAAATTATATTTTATCTTAATGTAACACCACACACCCAGTTTCCACCCTCTTTATTAGTTGTGTCTACCAAAACAGCACATGAAACAATGAACAATTCAGTAGCAATATGCCTCCAGTAGCCAGAAGATCATCTCCAAGTACTATTTACCCACTAACATGACCAGAATTTCTTAAGATAAATGGTTGATTCCAGGCCTGAGGCAGGAAATGTACAAGGAAAACCTGAAACATCAATTTCATAACATGAAACAAGGACGCTTTCAAAGACTATAGCAAAAAGACTAAGGAGTCAACTTGGAAAAAACACGATTGGTTAAAGATGGAACAATTTAAGCATCAATAAAAATAACATCTATTAATAGTATAGGGTATATAAAATGTTTATAAATATACGAGTTCATAAAAGCTGTAATACAGAACTCCTTGATTACTATTCGAGGGTGGTGGGAATCAACTCATTATTGTGAAAACAGGTAAATAAAAGAATGTTTTCTGCCTTTCCTACAACCAAAAACTGCTAACAGTTTCTGTTTATAAAAGTATTCTAAACTAACAAAGAATGATACAATAATTAAATATAATTTTCAAAACATAGTTAGGCAATGATTATTAATGGTTACTAGCTCAAACAAAATCACCAGACATATGTACCCCAATGGAATAGTCTTCTCATCATTCTTCCCAACAAAGAGGTTCTTCCCATCCTCCCTCAAAGTCAAAGCTGTACCTCATGCAAAAATTTCTTCAACAAACAGATTTTGACCTTCAATCTATGTGTTGATAGTTATGTGTAGAGCTTATCTGAATCTAATTCAAATAAATCATCTTTTAGAAAAAGACAGTTATGGGAAAAATGAAATCGGGACACTGTATCTATACTGATATTTAAGAAGCTATTTTTTAAAGGTATGACAATGGTTACGTGGTTACAAATTTTTTAAATCCAAATATTTAGATGAAGTATAATCACAGGAACAAGCGTTATGTTTGAGATTTGCTTCAAAGTAATTTAGACCAGGGGAACATGACTAGATTAAAGTATAAAAGAAATAAAAACCTGACCAAAACTTCACCGCTATTGAAGCTATGTGATAAATATGTGGGACTACACCGTAATAATCTATAATTTTTAAAAAATACATATTTGAAATTTTTCTTAATTAAAAAAGGAACTATTAATAATGTAATACTCACCTGCCTCGACTACCAGTACTAGAGGTACTTGGGGGTCTCACAGGTGTGTGAGAATTGGATAAACCTGAAAAGCAGTAAGCAAAAATGATTATCAATGTAGATAAGAATATTCACAATTCTACCTATTAGCTACAGAATTCAAGATTATTATAAACTAAGAATACAATTTAGGCATGCCCTAGTAGAGTAGTGGTTTGGTCAACCGTCTCTGGCCAAAGCATGGTCCACATATATCCCAAGGACCCATGTTTGTGTCCCAGGCCAGGGAGAACCACTGACATGTACAACTAAATAAAAATAAAATGCTTCTTCCTTCTCTCTCTTCCTTACTGCCTGCCTACTAGCCTTCATTCCTACCTGTATCTTTCCTTGAAAAACAAAAAATAAAAAAACAAAATACAATTTAGCACCTCTTGGAAATCAGACCTATCTTAGGTCTTGAAGAGAAAACTAAAGTCCCAAAGAGAACAAAGGAATTTTGCCTCCAAACTCAAGAATGAAACATCAACAGTTCCCTGGGTCTCCAGCCTGCCAAACTACCCCATACATGTCAGAAATGCCAGTTCTAACAATTGAGCTGATTCCTTATAATCTCCCCCCGCCCCCAATACATATCATCCTACCTGTATTTTTCTGGACAACTGTGACTAACAGATGTACTGAGAAGTACTTATTTTTTAGGGCACTGAAGAAATGAGGCAATACAACAGGTTCTTCAGTGACATTGTTTGATTCAATTTTGTTTTGTTACAATACTGATGAGAAAAAAATACCAACTTACTTTTATACCTTAGTTCCCTTAAAGTTGAAGCCTCCAAGAACCTATCAACACGTTTAAGTGAGGACTTACTACACCTTGGTTGACTTTACCTGATGATCCTGGAGACAGGGCAGAGGGTCCTGGGGAGGGATTCATGGTGCTTGTAGGCTGTGGGGGTAGGTGACTGCCTGAGATGTATCTACTTAGTAGATTATCTAAACTACTTGAACCAGCATCTTCCAACTAAAGAAAGAACAAAGAAAATAAATTTACTTTGATTAAAGCAGAAGTTACAAAGTATAACTGCTTATGTGAACAGTTTACTAATAAACAGATTATCTAATGTCAAACTTAATTGTTGTTTCCTTAAGTTCCTCTGAAGGTTCCAGTATTATAAAGTTTATATGAATAAAGATATAATTAATATTATTCAACAAATAGCCAGCAGTTCGAGAGAAAACAAATTGTCTACTAAATCCTTTATAATCTATTCCAAAAATAGCTCTGTGACCACTTTCACCTTTTCTAAAAATTGATGCAGGACTCCTTTTAACAACTTTCTTGTCCTCAGTCTCCCTCCCTTTATTCAACATCTACAGTCCTGCCAGAATCATTCACTTAAATAGAAATTTAATCATGTAAGTACCTAAATTTTAAAGTTTGATATTCAACAAAAAAATCCTTGGCCTGAGATATAAGGCCCCTTATTCCACACAAAACAAGTCAACAAGAGAACTGAACTCATTATATTGTGCTTCAGATATTGCAGCTTAAAAAAGAAAAAAACATTTGTGGCAAGCCTGCATCAAGCAAATCTATTAGAGCTATTTTTCCAACAGAATGTGCTTACTTGGTATCTCTGTGTCACATTTTGGTAATTTCTGCAATATTTAAAACTATCATTATTATCTCTGAGTAATCTATAATAAGTGATCTTTGATGTTATTATTCTAGTTGTTTTGAGGAGCCACAAAGCACATCCACACAATAAGGTGAACTTATGGATAAATTCTGCATATGCTCTGACTACTCCATCAACCACTGATCCTCCATCTCTCTCCCTCTCCTTGAGCTTCCTTATACACAATATTGAAATTAGGCTAAGTTATTAATAAGCTCACAGTGGTCTTTAAGTGTTCAAGTGAAAAACTGTATGTCTCTTACTTATAACTAGAAATGATTAATCTTATTGAGGAAGGAATGTCAAAAGGTCAAACAAGCCAAAAGCTAGGCTTCTAAGCCAAAAGCTAGCCAAGTTATGAATGAAAAGAAAAAATTCCTGAAGGAAATAAGAAGTGCTACTCCGGTAAATGCATGAATGATAAAGTAAAAACATCTTGCTGCTGATATGGAGAGTTTCAGTGATCTGAATATCAAAGTAACAACACTGCTTTAAGTCAAAGTCTAATCCAGAACAAGGCCTCAACAATCTTCGATTTTACAAAGGCTGCGAAAGGTGAAGATGCAAAAGGAAGTCTGAAGCTAGCAAACACTGATTCATGAAGTTTAAAGATGTCATCTCTATAAGATTAAGTGTAAGATGAAATTGCAAGTACTGATGTAGAAACAGCAGTAAAATACCTAGCTAAGAAAATCAAAGAACGTGGCGACACTAATGAAAAGATTTTCAGTGTAGATAAAACAGTCTTAGAGCAGAAGAAGATGCCATAGAGGACTTTCATAGCTAAGAGGAAAAGTCAACACCAAGCTTCAAAGCTTTAAGGGACAGAGGGCTAATGTAGTTGGTGGTTTTAAGTTGAAGTCAAATACTCACTTACTATTCCAAAATTCTTAGGGCTCTTAAGAATTAGACTAAATCTACTCGACCTGTGCTCTTTAAATGGAACGACAAAGTCCAAGTGACAGCACATCTATTAATAATGTGGCTTACTAAACATTTAAGCTCATTGTTGATAACTACTGCTCAGAGAAAAAGATTCCTTTCAAAATATTACTATTTATTGACAACTAATCTCATCATCTAAGAGCTGTCATGGAGATGGCCAAGGAAACTAATGTTGTTCATGCCTATTAACACAACATTCACTCTACAGCCCGTGGATCAGAGAGTAATTTTGACTTTCAAGTCTTATCATTTAAGAAATACATTTCATAAGTGTAATGCTGCCATAGACAGTGATTCCCCCAAATGGATCTGGGTAAACTGAAAATCCTCTGGAAAGGATTCATCATCCTAGATGCTATAAGGAATGTTCATGATTCATGGAAGAAGGTCAAAGTATCAACATCAGTAGGAGTTTGAAAGATATTGACTCCAACACTCATGGATAACTTTGAGTTCAGACTTCGGTGGAAGAAGTAACTAAAGATGTGGTGGAAACAGTAAGAGAACTAGAATTAGAAGTAGAGGCTGAACTATGCCTTGATGGAGAAATGGTTAGGTCAATCACCTCGAAGGAGCAAGCCATATACCCCTGGGTTCAAGTCCCAGGCGTGGGGAGAGCCAACCAGTGTAAACAGCTAAATAAAAATAAAATAAAGATGCTTCTTCCTCCTCTCTCTTCCTGCTTGCCTACTTGCCTCCATTCCTGCTGGTACCCTTCCTGTAAAAAAATAAAGTGGAATCTGAGGATGTGACTGAATTGCTATCTCAAGATAAAACAAACAAATGAGGAACTACTCCTTAGGTGTGAGCAAAATAAAGTGGTTTCTTGAGATAAAATCTATCAAAGAAGATGCTGTGAACATTTAAAAAAAAGATTTAGAATATTACATCAACTTAGTTGATAAAACAATTGCAGGATTTAAAACGATTGATTCAAATTTGGAAATTCTACTGTATGCATATTGCTATCAAATAGCATCCATGCTAAAGAAAACCATGAAAATGGAAGTCGATCGATGCAAGAACTTCACTATTGTCTAAGTTTAAGAAATTGTCACAGCCACCTTGAGCTTCAGCAAGCCACACCCACCATGATTAGTCAGCAGTCATCAATAATGGTGGGAAGACCCTCTACCAGCAAAAAGATTATGATTTGCTGAAGAATGGTTAGCACTTTCTAGCAATAATGTATTTTTTAAATATTTACATCTATTTTGTTTTTTAGATCTAGTGCTATATATGGTACATACTTAATAGACTACCAGTATAAATGTAACTTTTATATGCACTGGGAAACTCAAAAATTCATGTGACTTGTTTTCCAGCAATTTTACTGCGATGACTTTGGAACATGTCTAAGGTATGCCTGTGTGGGCAGTAAGTGAAAGTCAGAGATCCCGTATTATGACTTTAGACTGATACCCAATTTGAACATTAGTCTTTAATATTTAAGATATCTTATCTTACTGAAGGATTGTAATGATAAAATAAGAAAATATTCATGGAAGAAATATTAAGATGCTATTTATAAATATCACTTTAATTAAAAATTTATACTATGCAATATAAGACAAGATAAACTTTCTTAATAACTGTTAATCTTTCATACTGTTCATATTGAATCCACACTTGTGCTCCTTTCAATCTTCTATTCCACTAAAGGCAAAATTACATTTTACGCAAATCAACTACTCGTTTAAGACAAAACTGAACACATTACTTCTACCTGCTCCCTTTTTCCCCTTGAAACTAGTTTTTGTGGCTGTAAAACAGGAAAGGATGGATTCAAAGTAGGAACTTTGGGGAAAACTACAGATAAAAACAAAGGCAGCATTGGACTGACAGAAAAATTAGCAGAATAAAGCAGAGCTCACAACATATCACAGTCAAGGGAAGATTCTACTAAAAGTAAATGAGTCTTTCTCATTAAAGCCCTTTAAAAAACCTTTATGTCAGAGACATAAAGAGCTAAGACGAAGCTGAGGGCTATCCGGATAAATTAAGAACTCTTAGTAGCTGTGCCTGTCCTGTGGTTCAGTTGTTGTTTAAGGATTCACTTGTCAACTCTAACTACCAGACAACCCCTCGCTGCTCAACTGGAGAATGTATGAAAAGGGGAAAGTTTCTAGTATGGAGCCATGTTGGGCTATGTCCTACCTAAACATAAAGGAGGGGGATGATTCAAAACAATCATAAAAGTCCCATGTTACCTACACCTCTAATACCAACTCTTAATTCTTGTGTACTCCCCCCTTCTGTCTACACTATCTGTCCTGGCTAAATAGACAACCCTGAAGACCAGAAGAGTGGACAGAAAATAAAGAAACATATTGGAAGTATATCCAAGAGCTTCCTGAATGACATTACAGCCTTCACCAGGGGAATGCAAGCTCAACACTGACTTCCAGGTTTCTCTAGACACAAACAAGAAGCACAGATGAAATTAAAAGTCCAACTGGAAAAACATTAACTCTTTCATTCATTAAATAAAAGTTTTTCAAACATTGTTAAGTAGCTGCATGCAACGTAAATATTATGTAAATAATTGTTATGAATTAAAAGGAAAAGATAATTCATAAAAGAAACACAAATAATCAACTGAACCCAAGAAAAAAATAACCAACCACCTGAATAAATGAAAGAAACATGAAATAAACAATGTCAATAACCTATCAGATTGGTAAAATAGAAAAGACTGATTTGATTAATTTAGTCAATGCTGGGAACAGTACAGAAATGGATATTCTTAACATTTAAATTTATATACGAATACCAGAAAGTTTCCCCTGCCTTCATAATATCCAGTATAGTACCCAAATAAATTGTTACTAAGTATGCCAAGTATGGAAATCATTTACAAAGACTATAATAAAATCAAATATCAGAATACATTAATTTATAATCCAATCAGAACAGAACCTAATATTTGTGTATTTAAAAAGCATTCACGTTCACCATGCATCTTTTCTCTCAAGGGCAAAGTTATTAAACACAAATTGTCACTATTTGGAAATGGACAGGAAAGCAAAATAAAAATTTCAGGTTGAGCGAATTTATTTGTCAATTTCTACTCTATATTGCATGGCTGCAATAATCAGTATTAAGCTGTATCAACAAACACCCAAAACTGTCTTGTATTTATTTTACACTTCTTGTGTAATCTACCCTATGTTTCTTTTTTATTATACTATGGAAACTACAGGATAAATAGGTTAATTCTTCAAGAGAAGACAGTTTTTCCTTCCTCTTGAAATTTTGGTTCACATAGTCACCTATTTCTTACTGTGGTATGCTTTTATGATAACCATCTCTACTTACTTTCAAAAGGAGGTAAAAGGAGTAACAAGTGCTGGTGAGATGTGTACTCTAATTGCTAGTGAGAATGTAAACGGCACAGCCACTGTGGAAAACAATTTGGCAGTACCTCAAAAATTTAAACACACTCACAATATAATCCTGCAATTCCACTCCTAGATATTTACCAGAGAGCTGATAGCCAAGTTCACATAAAAACTTGAACACAAAAGTTCACAGCAGCATTATTCCAATCAGTCAAAAAGTAGAAACCCAAATGTCCATCAAATGATGAGCAGGTGAACAAATGTAGTGTATCTGTACAACAGAATATTCAGTCATAAAAAATAGGAATTAAGTACTGATTCATGCTATAACATCGATGGACCTGGAAAAGTATTATGTTAAGTGAAAGAAGTCAGACACAAAAGATCACACACCGCATAATTCCATTCATATAAAATGTCCAGAGTGTGCAAATTCATAGCAACAAAAAAATTTAGTGGTTTCCAGGAGTCAGGAGAGAAGGAGCTGAAAAGTGATTGTTAAAAGGTACAGTTTCTTTTGAAAATATTCTAGAATTAAATAGTGATGACTGTACAATCTTTTGACTATACTAAAAACCAGTAAATTAGGTATTTTTAAAAAATTTTATGGTATGTAAATTATATCTCAATTTTTTAAAGAATATACTTTAATCAATCAGTAAATTAAAATAAGGTTAGAGAGCATGTCTGCAGGTAAAAGGAAGAGAAAGTTCACAGAAGGTACAGACCGTACTCTCCTACCTCACTTAAAAAACTTAAAGATGTGAAAAGACACATTCCAGAGTTTCCTATTTTGATTGCAAAGCTCTTCTGGGCAACATGACAGGGAAAGTCTAATATGGAAACCCTTCCCTCCCCTCCCTCATGATGTCAAGCTTTTCAAAGATGTGGAGCATCTGTACTTCCTCGATCTGGCCTCTGTGAGAACTGAACCACTGTCAGAGTAGCCAGGTTAAATAACATTAACTTTGACATCAGTTACCACCCTTGTCTCTTTGAAATTTCCTTAGAAATTAGAAGAAAGTCTTGTTATCTTTTTATCTGCAATGCCCAAGCACTTTGGAATACAGTAAGTGCTTAGTAAAACCCGAATGACTCCTTTAACACAGTATATACCTCTACAGTTGCCCAAAGCCACTCTATAGTTTATCTATGAGATGATTTCAAGCATTAAATTGATACGCTGTCTGTGAAAGTGCTTTGTAAGTTATAAACTGATAAATGAGAAATTTTACTTTTATATATTCCAAAATTTTCCATTATGTATAACAGTACAGTCCTTTCAGAAGCCAGACAACATTTGATTCAGCCAAAAAAACACTGGCAAATAATCGCACTAAAAGAATTCACAAAGAATTAGTGATTTTCAATTTTGAAGTTGCAGAAACATCCCTTAAACTCTTATAAATCCATTAAACTAGTCATAAAAAGAGCTAAGGGAACTAGAATCAGCGCAGTTTCACTATTCCTTGCTCCCATGGTGATCCTTTTATTACCTGACTAACTCATACAATGCATGACTCGAAATAACCTTCAAAGTTTACATTTACATTTAAAAACAAAATGCTTTTAATTCAAATTAATTCATAAAATTCCAGATAACACTGAAAGATAATTTCTTCAGAAAAATGTTACAAGTGAAAGGAACAACACACCTTATGAAAAATAGATGTAATGTGAACCATTATTTCTCGTCTCTATAATAGACACCAAAGTGCCAAGCTCTATATCGCAGCCCAATCTATGTGCACAAGAATTACATTCCCTTTTGGACCTAAGAGAAAATTAACAGTCTTGATTATATTTTGGACCTGAGTCTCCTCTCTGGATCCATACTCACATCAGGAATGCTTTAACACAAGGCTTGCTTGTTGGTAGGTGGTAGAAACCCATTAGCAAGCTAACCCATTAGCAAAGCTAACATTCTGTAACTTTAAAATATTGAAGAGTATGGTTTAGGCACACATAAATTTTAAAACATCAAATCAAATTCCAAAAAGGTGTTACTCTTGACAGAGAAAGAGAAGGAAGGCAGGAGAAGGGAGAAGAGACATAATTCCTAATTAACATCATGTTTTAAATCTCTCATTCAATTTAGATACGAACCTGAATGGGTGGAATATCTGGCAGCGATGGAAGGTTTTCTGGATTGGTAACTGAGGGAATTAGTTCTATTGCTGTAACGGACGGGCTGGTGGGACCTCGATTTGCATTTGCCATAGTAGCTGTAGTAGGGCTGGTTGGATTGACTGTGGTGTTGTGGACTGACACAACAGGAAAGGGTCCAGCATGTCCTGGGTTTGAGTGCTGTTAGGAAAGAAGATGTTATCATTACTTGATCTGCCAGGATTTCCTAATATGAACTATATCTTTACAGCAATTTTTAGTTTAGAAAGGATACACAAATGTTTGATATCTGTGGCTAAGAAATAAAGAAGCAGGCCCTCTTAAACATATACAGGAAAAGAATAAATCAAACTTAGCTTATTAATTTTCCATTGACATTTGTTTAGTACTTAGGGAAAAATAGGCTTTCCAATAATTTCAAACCTGTCAGTCTGGTAGAGATGGTCTTATTTCAGAACAAAGGTGTGTACATAAATAGATGATCTGGAAGCCCCCAAGTTTTCAAACATACCAGGAAAGTCACTGTTCTGTATATTCCTCTTTGACTATTTTGTCTTTTTTAAAAAATAAAAACAATAGGTTAAGGAGTCAAAGGTACAAACTCAATTATAAAAAAGGTTATAAGGATATAACATACAGCATGGGGACTACAGTTAGTAGCACTGCCTTATATATTTGAAAACTGCTAAGAAAAGAAAATTTGAAAATCCTTACACACACAAAAATTTTATGACTATATATGGAAACAGATATTAACTGAGTATGTTGTGGTGATCCCTTTGCCATATATACAAACACTGAATCGTGTATTCTTGAAATTAATCTGTCAATTATACCTCAACTTGAAAATTAGTGATATAAATGCACATTTTGTAACTGATAAAAGTAAAAAGAACAATGAATTTACAAACAGAAATATGACATCAATTTCTGACACGAATACTGTGTGACTCTAAGCAAATCACACCATCTCTGAAATTTAGAAATTACCGCATACCTGTCTTAATGTGAGGATTGTTACGAGAATCATTTCATAGAGATGAAAATTTTGGGAAATGATTATAATTATACAATAATTCAAAATATTAAAAAAAAATTCTATTTCAAGGATTTCTACAAGGGTTCTACAATCCAAGAACAATGTTCTGAGATGTTTCGTCTGATTCTACAGCATCTGCACTCTTCCACAGGGTGAATATGCCCCCTGATTATACAGGAAGGCTTTCTATGTACTGTGGGATACATGGGTATATGAACACTCAGAAAGTTAATGTCCAGGTCAGATCCTCAACGTTCATATGTATGTTTTCTAAAGAAAACATGCACATAAGAAGGAGCCAATGATCTGTAAGTTCCCCTTTCCTATTCTCTTTCTGCCCCCAAAACAGCAAACCTTGGACCCATTCCTAATTTTACTGTAGTACACTGCTCCAAGGTGAAAAACAAACACAAACCCAAAATCTAGAGACAAAGGTAATTGGAAATGAAAGTGTCAAACTGTTGAGAAAGTGACTGGCTCCAAAACCTAGGTAACAGATCTCTGAGGACTGATCATCAAAAATGAAAAATCCTTAAAGCTATGAGCTGATTAAAAAAAAAAGGTCAAACGATTTTGACGGCTCCTAGTGTCAACTTATAACCTAGAAAAAATTCAAAGAATGGAAGGATATTCTTTTAACTCCCAGGTACACATTTTTGTGAACAGGTTTCTGGAACATCACATGAAAATAAACGAACAAAAAATTCCTAGTAATAAAAATCAATGGTGAACGTAGACCTATTCCAACAGTAATAAACATACAAATGTATATAATAAACAAGTAGTAAAAAAAGGGGTCTATTTCATAAAGAAATGCATACCTAAGATAATTTGACTTATGTTTCCTAATACTCTTAAACTACATAAAAATATTTACATTCTTTAAACCATGATATAGGTACAATTTAATAATAATCAGGTTCAAAGAAAAAGTTTTAAAGCTTAATAATAAGCTTTCATCATAGAAAATTCAAGGATTTTGAGATACTTTTCCTACTGAAAATTGCAACAGACTGATTTACATTGTATATTAAGCATAAATATATTAAAATTCTGTAGAGGAAAGAGAAGAGAAATTCAAGCCCAAGGAATAATGGAAGTATAAACTTTTAGTTGTTTAATTCTTCAGAAGTCTTTCTGGAGGTACTCAGGCCAAAAGACTAAAGGAACTCTGCTGGGTCTGACTTTAGTATGCACATGAACTGAGAAAGTAAAGTATACATACTTCTGAATACTTCCCTTTTGGAAATTGATTCAGTGGGCATGGCTCAGATCTATTCTTGACAAGGTTCCCCAGTAATTCTGATGGTCTTTAAAGAATGATTTGAGAATGGGGTGCACCTTTGTGGCTCAGGCAGCTGAGACACTCATGTGCAGACGAGGTTAAGTCCATACACCTAGGTTTAAGACCTGGGGCTGGGGTGAAAAAATCAAAAATAAACAACTAAATAAAGATGTTTCTTCCTCCTCTTTAAAAAATAAATTAAGAATGCTTTGAGAAACATGACTTACAGCTATATATCTCATTTTATAATCATACTTTCTATACAAATATGATTCATTATTCAGGCAAAAATTAGAAAACACATCTTTATATTATAATATATAATACAATGCATTTTATATTTATATCCTTATTTAAGACTAGGGAAATCTAGGCACGCCCTGGTGGAGTAGCAGTTAGGTCCATCACCTGTGATCGAGTGCAGTCCACATACATCCCAAGGATCCGGGTTCCTGTACAAGGGCTTGGGGTGGGGAGGGCTATGGAGGACAACCAAGATGAACTAAATAAAATAAATAAAAATGCTTCTTCCTCCTCTCTTCCTGCCTGCACCTTTCCTTTAAAAAGAAAAAAAAGCCTAGCTATAGCCTAAAAAGAATAGTGAGCAGGAAGTAGAAAAAGTTTTCAAAGTCCTTTTTTAAAAAAATATATTAGGCTTAAAATGTCAAATTAAAAGAGCAGAGGAATAATGTCAGGAAATTAGGTTCTAATCTTGATTTATCATTAGCTCCTGTGACTCTAGGTAAATAACAAGTTCCTTTGTTTTTCATTTCTACAAAATGAATTGGTCAAACTATAGCAGTATATAATGAGCTTAATGGATCAAATTATTTAAAATTGAACAAAAAATTTCGCATGTATTTTTCTGGGACAAGAAGATAAGCAGCATTAATCAAATTCTTGAAAGTAATCAGTGATACTCCCCCTCCCCACACCAGTGGATTAAGAAAATTGTGTCTTAGTTTTAAAATTATATGATTCTTACAAATGTAACTCTAGGCATACTTGTCTTTGGAGGTGTGGCTGCATCATGGAATACTGAGGGCCGCTATGCCTGGGTATCCCTGGTATTCGGGCAGCATTCTGAGCCAATCTCATTTGATGGGCTTGGAAAGCTCCACAGTTCATGTTGCCTCTTTGCATTATTTGCACACTGATCAATCTTGGAGGCTGTAACAAGTAGAAATTCCATTTATGCAATGATTTTTTTAAAATAAATTTATCTTCCAATTATAAAGTGTTATGGCAAAAATAATTCAGTCAGGATAGAAGGGCATAAAATAAAATACATAAGTCATCCTCCGCATCTCTGGCCCCAAACCCCTTTTTTCTCAGTATGTGCCTGTTTTTAAGTCTATCAACATTAACAGTCCCAATTCTGGACTAATAATTTTTATTTGAATGGAGCAAGGGAGGCAGAAAATGTACAGTAATGGAACGGGTTTGAAGATCGTATCAGAATTTAGGCATAAATAATCTGGTTCTTCTGACATGTAGAAAAAGTAAAATAGATCTGATACAGAAGGATAAAAACTTGCTGCTACAGAGTACTAATGAGTTAATTTTGTTTCCCACGGTAAATATTTACTTATTGCTCTTCCTCACATCTCCCCCCACATCCCCGTGGCACCCAAAACAAACATTTAAATTCTGACCTTTAAAGCTCTGTCCAGGCTAGCAACTTTGAAAGGTCTAACTCATTTATCTAGAATAGAGTGTAGTCCCCAGGTCTTCACAATTCCCATCAATAATGCAGTGTGATACAACGCTCACCTGCTGCTGTAACATTGGAGGGGCTGCTTGTCTAGGGTGCTGCTGCGTCGTTGTTGTTGTTGTCGTGGGTACGGGTGCGGGTGGTTGCTGCATCCTCATCTGCTGCAGCTGCTGATGTTTCTGTGCATACACTTGTTGCTGCATGTGCTGGAGCCGAAGCTGCGCTAGGTTAATCTGTCCAGGAGGTTTACTAATGTGGTTTGTCCCTGGAGGAGCCTGCCCAACTACAACATTAGGAGTATAACCAGGAGCTGGCTTACTCTCTATTACTAGATTACCTGAAGGATTTAAAAAATTAGAGTCAGTTGTATATAATCAACTAGTTCATCTACTTTATTTCCTCTTTGCTCTGACAACTATCAATGCTCAAAGTTTCCAACAGTACAGCAAGAATGATAGGTAAGTTTAAAGGTGATGATCAGAAATCTAATATAAAAGTCAAATAACTGACTTTTGATTATTATTTTGACTTACATTATCTGCCCTCCTTTACTAAGTGATGAATGATTAAAGGAGGCCATCCAGAAGCTAAACAACTCTCCCCTGATGAGATTGTTATTACTGAGTGCATTTGTGTCACCACTGCTATAAAATATGCAGGGCAGAGCACTACATTGCTGTAAAACTGTCTTCTGTAGAAACGTTGAATATTTTAAAGTATTTATAGCCTTAGAAATGACATTTTCATAGAAAATTCTCACACAAAATCTACTGCTTTCTAAGAATAATTGGCACATTTTTTAAAGGTTTGATCAAGGCAGAGATGGCAAACTTTTCCTATAATGGGCCAGATAGCAAATATTTTAGGCTTTGCAAATCACATAAGAGCTGGCATATATTCTGTTTATTGTATTTTTACAACCTTTTAAAATGTAAAAACCAAACTCAGCTAAAGTGGCAGAGACAGTTTGTTGCCCACTCTAAGGCTATAGTCAACTTTGAATACAAAAATAACTTTTTTACAGAAGGTTGTAAATCTCTGCTCTTACAACTTCCAGTGTTAAGGACTTGCCTACTTTGAACATGAGTTTACTCAATCTGTAGATAGTTCTAATTGTGGACAGGATTTTTGGGGTTTGTCTTTTTGTTTTGTTTTAAAACCAGTTGTGCACGCTCTTCTGGCTTGAGTGGCTAAAATGCTGGCAAGGCCTAAGGACCTGGGTTCAAGACCTGGGATTGGGGCAAAAACCTAAGTAAACTAACTATATAAGGATGCTTCTACCTCCTCTCCCTCCCTTCTCTATAAATAAACCAGCTGTTTATTTCTCTGTAACTGTCATCTATGATTCTTAGTCCCATACTGTAGAATAACCAAAGCAAAGTCCATTTCTCTTCCATGTGAAAAGAGCTACCCTTATCTTTCAAACATTCCTCAGGACGTAACCAACAGCACACAGAAGTCCTCCTCTAGAGGACAATTTGGTACAACATACAAAATACTAAGCATCAAAAACATTCTTCCTTTTTAGAGAATAAAAAACTGCTAAGATTCAGCTATCAAATATTTCAAATCAATTCTAGAAGATGTAGGGGAAATGTTAGAAATTATACACATTTTAAAATATATAAAAGAAACTCAACATTCTTAAGACGTAATGAAAATAGTTCAAAGGAGTTTCCAGTGAAGAACCTTCCCAAGAGGTTTACAGGTTAGAGTGAAATTTTAAGAAGAATCTAAAATTTGCTTCAGATGTTTTCTTCTAATTCAAAGTTCTGAAGTATATTCATAAAAATAATTCTCACCTAAATTGACTACATTCTTTGCCCAGAAGGTGGGATCACAATGGAAGCGTATTGCTCCATTAGCAGCAGGGACAGGATCACACCGTGCTTTCAAAATATGGCGCAACTGAAAAGTGATCTTAAAGGGAAAAAAATCACATTAGTCTTAAAATTAAATGTCACTTGAGATAGCACACAAGGCAAAGACATAAAAGCTCATATAGCCCCCAAATGTCAGTCTCAGAATAGACAATATCAGTGCTTAAAATACTATCTAAATTAGCAATACAATGCACATGTATGAATTACTGCCATCTCTGATAAACTGCATTCTAATACCTGGTATCTTCAAAACAGCAGATACTGTTTAATTTAATTTATACGAAATTCTAGAAAATGACAGAAAACAGATTAATAGTTGCCTAGGGCTTGGGGTAGAGAGGAACAAGGAAACTTATGTGGATGATGGAAATTATCTTTAGCTGCTGGTGGTGGTTACATTTGCAAATATTAAAAATTCACACTTCAAACAAACAGGTATTAGTTCTCTGAGTTTAAATACAGTATCACAGTAAAAGTGACTTAAAGAAACACAAAGAGACTACATGTGTCTCACCAATCGCTTGCTGTACAGTAGTGCCGTACTGCTGCCACTCGCAATTGCCCAGTTTGTAAAGTTCATAACATGCTTCACCTGCCGGGAAAGGCCTGTGATGTCGTTTTGTTGTTGTAATAGCTTCATTTGTCTTTCTTTTGTAACATTCTGAAACAGAACAATTAAGTCAGGTTCGATGAAGAATTGTATAAAAAAAAGTCAACTCATAATTTTAATCACAAATGAATAAAACATCTATTTTCAAATTGGATAAGTTAACAAGCTGCTTATTTAATGAGTCTATGATCAAAAGAATAGTCACTAACAAAACTGGAACTAAAATAGTTGTTAGCTGATATCTTCCTTTTCCTTTAGATGAAACACTGTTAAAAATAATGTCTATTAGGCTAATTCAATAAGCAATCTATGGTATAATGAGCTGACCTTTAAAAATAATTTTCTATCAACTCGTTAACACTTTTCAGACCAAAGACAATTTGTGTTACAGTGCCATCTACTGGTGAGTTATAAAGCTGAAGTTAAAATCTTTTTTTTATTTTTGGCACACCGCGTGGCTTAGGAGGCTAAGGTGCAGGCCATGCAAAGTCTAAGGGTCTGGGTTTGCAACCTAGGGTTGCGGGTTTAAAAAAGAAAGTAACCTCTTCTCTTAAGTACTTAAAAGATAAAATGAGATTAACTCCAGAGCAGTGAGAGAGAATTAAGGAACTTTTTGATATGACACAAGTTCATAAAGAACAAGGGAGCTGTTGCGGGTTGGGAGAAATGCTGCAAACTGATTTCTGGAAACTAAAACTCCCAGAATGGATAGGTGATGTCCTATGTACAGTGAAAACTTAAATCGCTTTACTACAAAAATGACTCAAGAAAAAATGGCTCCTCTTAAGGAAATAAATTACTCATTTTATCATGTAAATCAACTGATCAATCAGAGACAAGTCTGATTCACAACTTCCCTGGAAGCACTCCTTTTATAAAGAGGTAGAACACTTACATTAGAAAACATTTATTGTTTAAAGTATCAGCATGTTAGGCATATGGGCTAAATTTATCATTAGTTATTTACAAATGTAATAGCATTAAAGGGCATCTTTTAATTCAAAAGTTTTTAAAATGGTTTAACATTATTTAGACCTATATATAAAATGTATAAGAAGTTAAAAGGTAACAAATTGTTGCTGCTAAATGCTCCCCATTTACACCCATCCTTTTGAAGATAAAAATATATTAAATGAATTAACTGCAACTGGCTGGATGCATACAGGAACAAGACCCTCCAACTTTACATGAGAGTATTTTTAACCCAAAATTGTCTCAAGCGAAAAATGTATTTCTTAATAGAAAAAATTCAGAAATAACCCTGACAATTTCTTTCATTTGTATGTAATTATGTCTCTAGTATTTCTAGGCCATCAATGAAGGAATGGAACAGAAAAAAATCTACTGTGGAAAATTTATCATTAACAAGCAATAAAATTTAAATAAAAATGCTATTTGTTACTATTCAAAGGTATAGAAAATATAAATCTATGTCATTTGAGCCTACCTGAAAGTATAAAATTGAGAACCAATCAACTGTGGTCACTAAAAAGTCTTCGATTAAAACTTAAGATTTTATGAACTGGATTTTTGTCTAGAAATTTTCATTCTACATATTAATCACAGAAGAGACCTAATATAACAAAATTATCAGTAAGTTTAAAGTTTATAAAGCCAGGTGCATCCCTGGCTCAGTGGCAAAGGTAGAGGTCATGTAAAACCCAAGGACCTGGGTTTGAGGCCCAGGGCCAACAGAACAAAAAAATAAACTGTCTATAAATTTTAAAATGAGCAACATTTTGGGCAAAACTATGGAATATAATAGAAATAAAACACAAGTGAGTCAGGCAGAAATCCAATATAAATTCAAAGGTGAGAGTTAAATAGAGGCACTATCTTGGAGGGACAAGGGAGGAGTGATAAGATAGGCTATCTTCATTTATATTACATCTTGGTAATTATTTCATTCCTTATAGGACAACATTAGCTCCTAATTTATATAGCTAAAACCAGTATTATTAAGTAGGGCTATAAGATAAGTAACTGAAAAAAAATGTCTACTTCCTAATAGAAAAGGAAAAAGAAAAGCTTTTAAATTTACTTTATTTCCATATCCATCCCCCAAGCAATATAAAAGAATTTTCAATAAACTTTAAAAATAGCTAAAGATCAATAAAAATAGTTTTTGTTTTATTCTAGCTTTGAACCATACCTCTAGCTGCTGTAAGAGAGATTTTCCTTTCTTATTAATTTCATTGATAAGGGTGAAAATGGCCACTTTAATTTCCTGTTCTACTCGTTTGTTAGTCTCATTTACTTCTTTTATCCTGAATAAGAGAAATGCATCATTAGGTTATCAACTTATTCTATGTCTCTGAATCATCAACTTTTACAAATAATCATCCACTGGGCACTTAACTGAGTAATAAAAAATTAAACCAGTCAAAATTTATACCTTGTGTATCAGAACTTATCAATTAATTTGGTCCAAATACACTAGATATATAGACCAAAAAAAATGGACTAAATAGTAATTTTAAGCTCTTAGAAAAGGCCAGTTTATTATTCTAGATGGCAAGCGCCTTTAGTTCCTATGACAAGGCTGTGATATATTAACATGTGACATCAGTTATTAGTGTGAAATCTGGCGTATTAGTCCTACTTTATAATGCCTTCCAAGAACTGTTGCAAGCAATAGCATTATATTTTGAAATAGCAGGAATTAAGCTTATAAGCATTTATTTTCACTTGTAATTTAACCACCTCAAATGTAGGCTCTCACATACCCACTTCATAGGTGCTTCTGAAAATGATTTTCTATTGAATACAGATAAGGCATAAAACATTTTTAGTGCAATTTTAAAAATAGCTGTCAGATGTTTAGAAACAGGTAAAGTTCCCACTGTGATTATGAAAATTTTGGTTGCAAATATGAAATAACAGACACCTTGCTAACTACCTAATGACAAGGGGAATCCCATCAACAAAAATTTGTAAAATGTTAACAGAAGACATTAAAAAGTAGCCTTTGACATCTTTATACATTCTACTTCTCTACAAACTATAACCCACACTACCCAATCCCTGAATTACACCTTTCATTTGTCAAATTCAAATTTGAGTAATTTAATACACTCTGCGTCATAATAATGCAGTTTTTCCTTTGCACATCAGTGTTTATGTGGGTACCTACTGTATTCAACTCTGTTCTCTTATTAAAATGAGAAACAGATAAAATTTTTAAAAGTAAAGAGGGTTCATTACTAGTGATAAAAAAAAAAATAGGACTCAGCAATCCCTGCTGGAGTAGCAGTCAATTGTCTCTGAAGGAGTGTAAGTCACATACCCCTGGGTTCAAATTCTGGACCAGGGATGTAACAACTAGAATGAATAACTAAAAATAAAGAAACAAACAAACAAATAAATAAATAAATGTGTCTTCCTCTCCCTGTCTGCTTGCCTACTCGCCTTTATTCCTGCCTGTATCTTTCCTTTAATAACAATAATAAAAAAAAAGTATAGGACTCAAACTAAAAATAATTCCACCAGACTGAAATCACTGAGCATGCTAAAAGTAGATAAAAGTTATTCAGTCCTGCTGTCACTGGTTTTAAATGTCTATAATACCTTCAGTTATGAAGTATAAAAATGAATGTACATTAAAAAATGGAGGTAGGTCATCAAAGAGTATGTCTAAAAGAGAAAGTATCATTAATAGGTTTTAATACTTTCTTTTAATTCTGTGAAGATAAATCTCCAACTGTTTCAAGTCTTATACAAACATCTCATTCTACTCCTCAACACAGATTCAGAAAGATATAAAATATACATACAATAATATAACCTATGTATAAAACGTACAAAAGTATGAAACTGTCAAATGAAACAACTCACTATACTTTCTCTGAAAGGGATATCTCGCTGCAATTTATGAAGGACAGTTATCCACCCACAACATATATCAGCAGTATAATCTAAAACAGTCTGACATTTCTGAAACTAACCATCATTGGTATATGTATATATAGGTACATATTATCTACAACGTCTAAGGAGCCTTTATCTTCCTTCCTGAGCTAAAAGTTCTACCATATTCGGGCATGTCCTGGTGGCCTAGCGGTTTAGTATACCCTGGGAGCAATCGCACATATATCCCAAGTTCTGGGGGAACAACCAATATGAACAATTAAATAAAATAAATACATTTTCCTCCTCTCAAGAAAAAGAAAAAGCTCTACCACATTACTGTCTAAATTATAATTTTGATATTTTATTCATTTATAAATTCTATTTAATATTTTAGTATCTACCATTATCTGTGTCATTTAATCATAAATTAATGAATTTTAATATTCTAGAATATTTTTGAATCTATATAAACACATTAACCCTAACCATACCTCTAGGGAAAGCACAGATTTTAATATGCCAGCTCCAGGTGTTTGTCTTTCTACGATAAGAGTCCTAATCTTACTAATATACTCTCTATGGCCCTTCCATTTTCCACATCAATAAATTTCACTGATTTAGAAATAAACCAAAACAGAATTTTTAAATACTGATCCCTTTGGGGAAAAAACAACAAAACACCACCAGTTAAAATCTGAGGATTTACCATGTGCAAGAGATTGTACCATACATTCATCTTATACACTACTAATATGAATACTGTTTTTAATGTTTGTTTTACAAACGGCAAAATAAGTTTGTCCACACCCTCTTCATATTTTCCTCTATACTGCATCTTCTAGTGTCTACTTTAAATTTTATAATTCAACTCTGCTGTTTTCCACATTAAACTAAGATTTTAGAATGATAGTCTCATTATAAGTCAAAATAAATCCTAAAATATCCCAAATTTTTGTCAATTAAATTATGCTTAATTAACAAATATAATCCAAATATATCATTTACCCTACTAAAAATTATTTCTAAATATACTTCAAATAGAAGAAAAACAAATTTAAACTGGATCCACTGTATTTAATAATCTCTAAAGTGGAATTACGGTTTTAAGGCAAGAATACTTACCTATTCTGCACCTGAGTAGCTGCAAAATGAACATAATTCTTCTTCTCAAGAAGTTTAGCCAATAGATTCTCAATTGTACCTTTTTGGTTTTGAAAAGCTTCTTCCAAAAACTGATACCTTAAAACCAAAGCAAAACTACATTAAGCATTTAAGATTGCGGAGATGAAGAACTGCTGCATGAGTCAATCTTGAAACCTTACTTAAATGAACATCATTCCACGCTGGCCGCGCATACCTCAAAAGGAATTCTTAACCGTCAACCCCTTCCCTTCTCACCCAACTCTGAGAAGCCATTTTAAGACAAGGAAATAAAGTTCTCAAAAATTACCCAGTGCTCTTACATAGTTTTGATTCAAAATCACAATTTCTGAAAATCCAAATATTAAGTTATACATATTTTAGATCATAATATCACAAATTTATACAAAGCATTTTCCAAGATATGAAAGCTACCAAGAATCAGAATACTATATATTAGCTCCTTAGACTTTGCATAAACTTATACAATTCAGCATCAACAAAATGAGATAAAAAAAGGCAGAGACTCTAAGTAGATAATTCACACAAAAAAAGAAGCATAGATGTTCAACATATCCATGAAAAAAAGGTTCATCAACATTCATAATTAGACAAATACAAATTAAACCAAAATGAGTAACCACTTCACACTAGGCTACTACAACGATAAAAAAACAACAAGTGCTTGTGAGGATGGGGAGGAAAGGGAACTCTTGTAAACTGTCACTGGGAATATAAACTGATACAGTCACTATGAAAAAGAATCTGGAAATAGCTCACAAAAGAACAGAAATACCATATGATCCGGCTATTCCATTTATGGGTTTTTATCCAATGAATACAAAACCAAAATTCAATGCAACATTATTCATAACAGTTAAATATGGAAACAACCTAAGTGCCCATCAATGGATGAATGAGTAAAGAATGGGGTGTATATATAAAAAACAACAGAATTACTCAACTATACAAAATGATGTAATCTTACCATTTGTGATGACATGTATAGACCTTGAGGGAAGTGTGCTAAGTGATATAAGTCACACAGAAATCATAAATACGTTATGATTTCATTCAAATGCGGAAGATAAAAAGCAAATGAACACAAAACAAAAACAAAACCTTAGATTCTATAATCTACAGCAATGGTGGTTACTAGAGGGGAACAGCAAAAGAAGATGTTTTAAAATATATCACTTTCAGGAATAAGGGGAAAAAGACAAAGCTAGAAGAGCACCCTGGTGGCCTAGTGGGTTAATCCATTGTGGGGCAATCCACATATATACCAAGGTTTTTAGTTCAAGACCTGGGGTCTAGGGCTGAGGGATAGTCAGGTAGGATGAAGAATTAAATAAAATAAAATGCTTCTTTCTCCTGTCTCCTCCTGCCTACACCTTTCCTTTAAAAAAAGAAAAAAGACAAAGCTCGAAGAGTTCAGAGGCACCAAATGCTAAAGAGCCTTGCACATTTTACTGAAGTTCAAATCTGATAACAAGTAATACTAAACCAACAAAGGACTGATTGAAAAGTAATAAACATATACCTCTGTTTACTCAAATTATTATTATAAGTATTATTAGAGGAAGTATTAACTGGAACTTGAAAAACAACAAAGTAAAATGGCTTAACAGCTACTTCTGATTCAGTCAAAGAGTAACAGCATTTTCTTTCTTATCAAAGTTATGGTGAAAGTACTTCAGAAATAGAACAACTAATAAATGTATTAAGCATCAGTCTGATTAATCTGTAAATACATGAAAGTAATTCTTGAAATATAAATCTTGCATATTATCTCAATGTGGCCTTCTTAGACTAAACAATGAGTTATTTCAGTATTTCAAAATAGCTAGGCAATCTTAAAAAGTGATCAGAAAACAAAGACAGGTTACCTTCCAAAGAATTAACAGATAGAAAGCTTGCTGACCTCTTAAAAGAAAAAAGAAAAGGAAGGAAAATAACAATGTGCTAACACAACCAACATGCTATTAAACAAAAACTGACAACTAATGGGCATACCCTGTGGCTCAGGTGGCTAAGATGCAGGAGTCTGGGGCCCAGGGCAGGGTCTAAAACAAAAAAAAGCTAATCTATGGTACACAAGGAAAGTATCTTTTAAGAATGACAGCAAAATAAAGGTATTTTTAGACAACCTAAAACAAAATCCATTGTAAGCACATCCTTAGTAAATAAGATTCTAAAAATAAATAATTTCAAGCAGGGAAAATAAAGCAAATGGAAGCTCTGAGAAGAAGAGAGAAGAGAGAAATAGGACAAAAATGTATGATAAATCTAAAAACTATAAAATAATAGTAATATTTGGCAAAGGTAAGAAAATAGAAAAATTAAAATACACAGAGTAAAGGAGAGGAATGAAGATTAAGTTTTCTCATTTTTTAAGGCAGTGGATGATATTAAGTTTAAATGTTGAGTAGCATAAATATTGCAGTTTCTAGAGTAATGAGAAACAATATGAATAACTAAAAATAGTAAAATAGAAGAAATGGAATTATGAAAAAGCTTTAGTCAATCTGAAGAAACTAAAAGGGAAGAAAACAAGAAATAATGAAATGATATAGCAGATTGAAACAAAATTATCTGAATACTTACATAAAATTGAGGTCAGTAATGGTTCAGTTATAAGATAAAGATTCTCAAGTTGAATTCTTAAAAATCTAACCGTATTTGCTCATAAGCAGCATCCAGAGCATAAGAATAGCAAAGTAGAAAGTAAATATGGGAGAAAAATACACATTATGCAATGACTAATCCAAAGTTTAAGCTGGCAAACAAAACAGATTTCAATGCTAACATGAGAAGAGACAGGTCAACTCAAAAGGGTTCAATTCATAAGTAAGATAAACTTAAGTATGTATGGCCCTTATAACATAGCTTAAAATATATAGAGAACAGTGACAAACAAAAATAATTTATGAAATTCAGAATAATAAGATTTTTTTTAAAACTGCCTTTTTTAAAAAAAGGATAGGTACAGTCGAGGAAGGCAGGCAGGGAGAGGAGAAAGAAGCACTTTTATTCTAGTTGTTCATCTTGGTTGTCCCCCCACTACCCTGGGGCATGAACCCGGGTCTTTGGGATGTATATGGATTGTGCCACCTGAAGCTGGCCAACCAATCCATTACGCCACCAGGGCATGCCCATAATTAGATATTTTCACACATCTCCCTCTCTCAGTAAGAGAATATGCAGACCAAAAAAACAAAAACAAAAACTGAGGACATATATAGGAATACAGTAACTGAGGACTACTACTAAACACAATGCAACACTATACTCCAAAGTACAATACTTACTCTTTTCAAATACACAGAATTTTGAAAAGAACTAATTTTATACCAGACACCAAGTTCTCTGTCACAACTGTTATTTTAAAACTTTAAAGTATGCAGTCATTATTGATATGCACTGAAATCTTTGATTTGCCATGAAATATTAAAAGGTTAAGGATAACACAGTCAACAAGACAAAAGAGTCCTTCCTTTCCTTACGTCCAATTAAGGAAAAATCAAAAATTTTAAAGTGACGTGTGATATGAGTACCTAAAAAATTTAAATTAAGTATACAAAAAAGTTTCTTTAAGAGTGATCTTTCTTTTTAAGGGCAATGTACAGGTAGGAATGAAGGTGAAAAAGAGGCAGGCAGGCTGGACGAAACATTATATTCATGTTATTTAGTTGTTCATCTTGGTTGTCCCCGTCCACCACACACCCCCTGGCCCCATCCTGGGTCTTGAAGAGGGCACTGTAGGATTTATGTGGTCTACCAGTGAACTAAACCCCTAGTCATGCCAGATCATGCCAAGTGTTAATATTTATACTAAAATCTCAAAGACAGAAATCTTCCATGTAGAGATCAGAGATAAACCATAAATGATCAGATGCCGGTTTGTGTTGCTGCAAAGGAAAATGACCAACTAATACGGGTTTTTAATCTTTGTAATAATTTTACCAATTAATATTTTTTCTAATATATTAGTAAATATATCAATCTTCTGTCCCTTTGCTAAATGCGTAAGTTACTATGCCAAATGTCTTGTTTTTCTCAAATCTTCTCTCCTGCTATTCTTCTCTTTCAAGATCTTAGTCATATCCAATTATTCTTTTTCTATTAATAAGCAGTCATTCTGCTGGTGACTGATTCAATAAGCCTATGAGTTCCTCAGATACTCTGGTAGGCCCACAAACTATTGTTAAATTTAATACCACCACCACCACACCTAAATCTCCCACAAAGACAAAATGAATTAACTATTTTGGAGATAATGGGCTGAGATGAACTAGTGTTAAACGATATACTCAACCTCAAGTTTCACATAGACTACAGACTCTTAAGATAGTAGGAATAACACCCCCACCCCCCACCCACCCCCACCCCTGCTTTTTATTTAAAGAAAAGGGACAGGCAGCGATGAAGGTGAGCAAGCGGGTAGGTGGAGAGACAAGGAGGAAGTTATTTTATTCATCTGTCCATAGCTGGTTGAGTCCCTGGCCCAGCACTCTCAACCAGGACCTTGGGATGTATGTGGACCCAGGCCCCAGCAGTTTAAACTGCTCGGCCACCGGGCATGCCCAGTCTTTGAGCATGGTGAACAATAAGACAGCTGTAGAACAAAAGAGTGGAATGAATACTGAATGAAGTTCAATAAACAAAACGCTTTTTCTCTGACATTAAATGCATCTCATGAAAACAGCATGGTTGGATGGAAAACTTTGATTTGTCTCCATAGCTCTGAATCTAGTTCTGAGGACTGAAGGTAAAACGAATTTCTATCAATTATTTGGATCTCATCTGAAAAGGCTTTTTAAACTTGAGAAGAGTCTACAGAAAATCTAAAGGTTTGTCAAAGGTTATTTTAAAGTAGTAGTTCTCAACTTAGAATAATAACCACTGGAAGTGATTTACCAGTATATATCTGCTTTGAATTACAGTGGGGTTACAACCCAATAGTAAGTTGAAATATTTTAAGTTGAAACTGTACTTAATACACCTAAACCTAATGTCATAGTGTAGCCTAGATTTAAATGTGTCCAAAACACATTCACATGAGATCAGCTTCCAGATGATGATTTGATAGGATGTACTTTCGGGTAGCTTCCCAAAGACACCGAAAAGAAAATAAATCACCTATTTTCCTGAGACAAACACCAAGAAACTACTGACACTTCAGCTGGAGACAGAACAACTGAAGACTAATGGTGGGTGAGGACACCCAGCGTAGTTCTCAACTAAGTTGCAGATTAGCATTTGGGATGGAGCTTGGGGGGTTCTGGATGTGCGGTGGGGCAGAGGCAGAGAGAGACAGGCCCAGTGGGGTTGGGACGCAGGGCCATGGAAGGCCGACTTGGGAAGGGGTAAAAGGAGAGCCAGCACACCATGAGCTGAGCTGGAGCCCATGCAGTGAAATTGCACTGGGTGCAGCCATAACTGAAAATCAGCCAAATCAAACCCTTTCCATAACCATTTCATGCCAGAGCCTGGGGTCCACTGAGTGGAAATCCCGCCAATGGGATGCCCTGGATTATAATGAGAAGGCAGTCCCAAAACTCAATGCCACCCTCAGCACCATCTTGTGGGTAGAAGTGAAACTGCAGCCTGACTGCCAAGCCTGGGCAAGTCAAACCTACGCAATGCCAGGGAAACCGAACTCTTAGAAATATTAACACGATGTAGAACAGAGCAAAGGTAGAGACATATACGTGAAATGTGGGATCCAAGCAAAAACCCAGGGGAAAATCTGAATACACAGCAGATGTATATAACTTATCTGAACAGGAATTTAGGGTAATGGTGATTAACATACTCAAGGGAATTCCAGAAATCAATACAGGCAGTAAATAAGAACGTTAGGAAGCAAAGAGAAGAATTAAAACAAGATATCAAACAAGTAAAAGATACTATGACTGAATTAAAGAACTTAATAGAGGGACCCAACAATAGGAGGGAGGAAGCTTCCAACAGACTCAGTGATCAGGAAGATAGGACAAAGGAACTCAATCAAGAAAACCAACAGAGATAAAAAAAAAAAATTTCAAAGAATCAAAGACAGCATTCTAGACCTCTGGGATAACATCAAAAGGAGTAACAGTCACATAATAGGGGTTCCAGAGGAAGAGAGAGAAAAAGGGGCAGAAGCCATATTTGAAGAAATAATAGATGAGAACATTCCCAATTTGAAGAATGAAGCAAGCCTCCAGATCCAGTAAGCTCAGAGTTCCTAATAAAAGAAACCCAAACAGAAATACACCTAGACACGTCATCATAAAAATAGCAACACAAGATAAAGACTATTAAAAGCAACCAGAGAAAAACATGTCATATACAGAGGAGCCCGCGTAAGACTGTCAGCAGATTTCTCAAATGAAACTCTACAGGCCAGAAGGGAATAGCATAATATATTCAAAGTGCTGAAAGAAAAGGAATTTCAATAGGATACTATATCCAGCAAGATTACCATTCAGAACTGAAGGAATAAAAACCTTTTCTGAGAAGTGAAAGTTAAAGGAGTTTATCTCCACAGAACCAGCTTTGCAAAAAATATTAAAGGATGCACTATAAAGCATAAAACAAACACACAGAAAAACAGTAAGACAGCAAATACACCATAGTGGGTATCTGCCAGGCTTGATCAAATTAAAACCTCCAGCATAGTTTCTTGCTTCCAGGGCTTATTCATCAGTACAACTCATCAACAACCCGATAGAGGTGACCCTTTCTTGCCTGCCAGCTTCTGTGTACTTTCCATGAACTAGTCCCTGACCCAAGACAACAAAGTGACTTTCTTCACCACCAGTGGACAACAACCACACCTTCTCCAAATGACAAGAATTCCAACCCTAGGAAAAGGTTCCATCTTTTCAACATGTTCCTTCCTTCGATACTCAACTCTCATTCCCAGGGTACATTTTAGTGTACTCAACCCCTTTATAGTTAGTGCCCAGGTGTAATTCACAATTATATGTAAACGTTCCATGTTCATTAAATAAAAAAACAAACACATTCATGTACAACGGAGGTGTTTCCCTCAACTGAACAGGCTGACCCCTGAGACTGAGTATGTGACACTACTACCAATGTTCAGCATCATGAGAGTATTAGAGACATACTGTTAGCCCAAGAAAAGATCAAAAGTCAAAATCCAAGGTATAGTTTCTATTCAATGTCCTGATCTTGCACAATCATACTGTTGATAATCCTAACTCTGGAGACTGTCAGTATTCCTAAAATTCTGCAAGCTTTGACATTCAGAGCTAATTTAAGATTCTTACTTAACTAACTTGGAATAAGACTAAAGCACCAAATTTTTTTTTTAACTCTCTAGTAACTCTGATCTGCATCTAGAATTGAGAATATCTGCTCTAAAGCTTATCTAACCATTCATTACCCAACTGTCATTTCTAATTTAAAAGCCTGATTTCAAGAAAAGTTATTTCTTCAGGAAAAGTTTAGAAAAATTTCATTTATATATGGTTTCGTGGAAGTGATTTATTATAAACTATCTTGCTTTTTTAAACAAAACCTCTGATATTATGGTTTAAGCAATCAATCTCTCTTAAGCCATATTGATCCTCATAAACAACCTACAAATACCATTCTCTAAACAAACCAGCAATCAGGATTAAAAATATTTAGCGCAAAGGTGACTTCCACTCTCAGTCATGAAAGAGTTAACTAGTGCCAAACTTCTCCACCAGAACTATAAAACAAGATGAAACTATGACAACTGTACTCAGTCATTAAACTACAGGAAGAAAAATTCTGCAATCCTTTAGAACTCACCAGTCACCATGCCTCTCTGTAGACAATTTCATGATAACTGACAGGGACCACATGGAGCCCAAAAGTCTCGTCAGCTGCTGCTAAGGCAGCAGAAATCAAGGTTTGAGATTACTGAATATTTGCAATCTATGAAGCAGGGCACCGGAATGGAAGAACTGTGCGGGCTGAGGTTGGGCCATGGGGGTTGGAAAAGGGAAGACAAGACACAGAAAAAGGGAACTCCTCACAAGTCTTTGGCCAATGTC
Organism: Solenodon paradoxus; assembly: GCA_004363575.1. Classification (NCBI taxonomy): domain Eukaryota; kingdom Metazoa; phylum Chordata; class Mammalia; order Eulipotyphla; family Solenodontidae; genus Solenodon; species Solenodon paradoxus. Next base: position 62,253 of record RJWH01004140.1, on the reverse strand, counting down.
TGGGCTTTACATGCACAGGATGAGATTATACAAGGCTTACCAGAGAGTAGCTGCTATGAAGTTGACACTAGAAGAGAGAATTAGAGGTCAAACAGTTCTGGGAGATAGAATTCCAACTGTGCCAGTGGGGAAGAGACTTTGTTCACCTCCCTGGGCATCTACCTGAGAAACCAGAAAGGTCACACCACAAAGGGAAGGACAAAACTAGGCATAAGTTCTACAATAGTCCTATCCTGTCCTAAAAAGCAGAAAATCAAGACTTCACAAAATCTTCCAAGAAACAAGAGCTGAGAAGTTGAATCCCAACAAGTTAGACAAGTTTGAGAGAAATAAGTTGGGTTTTCCATAGATCCTCACTAACAAAACATAAAACTAAGCTTACAAAAGAGCAAGGTGATCAGCCAGCAATTTAATAGCCTGATTAACAATAGCCTACAGAAGATAAAAGGCTGCAGAGCTTCTATAATATATCAATTATAAATTCCAAATTTCAATAATAAAACATTAAGCATTCAAATAAATAGGAATGTCTGACTCAATAAAAAAACTGGTCCAGATGTAGTCAGCAAAGACTGTGGGCTATTCTATGTTAAATCAAAATTTATACAGACAACAGGTTCTTAATGAGTGAACTGACAGGAAATTTCAGTAGAGAAATGAAAACTATAAAAAATAAATGGAATTTCTAAGAAAGCAACTGAAGTGAAATTCTCTACTGGATGGGATTGGAAACAAATGGGGGACAGCTGAAGAAAGAGTTAATGAAAATAAACATAAATGAAAAGTTAGAAAGACTGAAGAAGAGAAAACAGATTAAAGGAAAATGAGCAAAGCTTCAGGGACCTATGTGACAAAAATCAAAGCGTCTAACATATGTGCAATTGGAGAAAATAGTAAGCATGTAGGGAGTTTTTTGTTTTGTTTTGTTAATTTTTATTTTAGAGAAGGGAGAAGAAACACTTTTATTTATTTATTTTTTTAAATTTATTTTGGTTGTTCATCCCAACACCAGGTCACAAACCCAGGTCTTTGGACTTTACATGGACTGTGCCCCATGCTTACCACCTGAGACACCAAGAAGTGCCAGGAGAAATTTTGTAAAGAAGTAACTGCCTACACACCCTAGTGGAGTAGCAGTTAGGTTAAATGCCTCAAAAGGAATACGGGACACAAGGGTTCAGGTCCTACAGTAAGCAACCAGTGTGAACAACGGAATTAAAAATAAAGTACTTCTTCCTCTCCTCTCTCTTCCTGCCTGCCTGTAACTTTAAAAAGAAAGAAAGAAAAAGAATAGCCAACTTCCCAAATTTGATAACGATCATAAACTTACGGGAAGAAACTCAAGTGAAATTTTCACAGGATAAGTAGAATAAAATTTAGACCTAAAAACGTCACAGTCAAATCGTGAAGAAAGAAAGAGAAAAACCTTAAAAATAGAAAAACACTAGACAATGTTCAAGGAAAAATATGAATGCTATAATTAACAAAGGATTTCTGAACACAAAATAATGACAGCTTTTAAATACTGAAAGGAAAAAAAACTGTCTATCCAGAATTCTGTAACTGGTACAAATATCCTAACCTAAGGGTTTCCCAATCAACAGAAGCTGAGCATATTCATTGCCAACAGACCTGAAAAATAAAATATACTGAAAAATATTTTTCAGGAATATGGTAAGAGATAGTAATTCATACATACAGGAAGTAATGAGAAACAAAAATGGCAAAAAAGGGTAAATATTAAGACAGTTTTTTTTTTTTCATTTTCTCTCTTAAAAGATAATATACTGCTTAAAAGGTATTGCAAGGTGAAGTTTATAAAGTATGTATGAATAAATGATACAGCATTAATAAAAAGAACAAGTAATATAAACTGAATTATTCTTTTGTAAAATGAGAAAATGCACAATATTTTAAGTAGACTTTAAGTTAAAGCTGCCTATCATTAATCCTAGAGCTAACACTAAAAATGATTAAGTGGAAGAGTTTAAAAAGTCAAAAGCAGATACAAAATGAAATATCAAAAACATTGTTTTAACTTAGAGAACAGGAAAGAAACAGAAAAAAAAAAAAAAGAAAAAACAAAAAAAAAGTAAATGTTAGCTTTAAACCTAACCATAGCAATACTCACATTAAATGTAACACAATTAAACATTTCAATTAAAAGAACAAGTACTTCCAACTAAGAGAGGGGAGTAAGGGGCCCTCAACTACATATATGCTGCTTTAAATTGATTTCCATGAAAATACACACAGAACTGAGTAACTCCTATATTCAGGCAGGTCTATTACATGGTGTGTGTTTTTTTTTTTTTTTTCTCCTTCCACATATTTAATTATTTGTCAAATGGATGAAATGTCTAAATTTGTGTCAAATACCGTTCTAGACTCTTGGGAGACTCAGTGAAAAAAAAAAAGCAAAGATGCCTATCCTCATAAATCTTATATTTTAGTGGACAGATCACACAAAATAAACAAGTGGTAAATTATAAATGTTTAGAAGTTGTTAAGTGTTACATAAAGAAAAAGCAGGATGAAGGGTATTAAAAGTAAATGGGTAAATTGCAATTTTAAATGTAGTAATCAGAGTAGGTTTCATTGACAAAACTACGTTTAAAGACTTGCTGGGTATAAGAAAGTGAGCATGCAAACAAGAAAAGCAAGTTAATTCCGGGTAAACAGGCAACAGAGCAGCATCCTTAGCATGTTTTAAAAACAGTAAGGAAATCAGGGATGTTAAAGCAAAGTGAGAAGGAGAGCACTCATAACTGAGGTGCATGTGTATGGGTGTAAGTGGCAATGGAAAGGACATTGAGTATCAGAAAGAAGTTCAAAGAACACAAAGATGTACACCCTGGTGTAGTAGGTATAGAGCATAATCCAGATACATCCCAAGGTCCGAGGTTTATGTCAGGAGGTTGGGGGAATACCAAAATGTACAACCTAATAAAGTGTTTCTTCCACTTCTCTCTTCCTGCCTGCACCTTTCCTTAAAAACAAAATACAAAGACTAAGTTTTTTGTATGAAGGACCAAATCTGTGTCTACTAAAACAGCCAGGAATTAAGACAATAGTAAAATTGCAGAGATTACCACTGAGTTAGGAACTAAAATCTTTGAAAAATACAGTGGAATGACCCAAGGGTTATTAGATAACAGTACCAATGAAGAATATGACTGATGACATGAGATTAAAATTTAGAGATTTTTGGAGAGGAGGAAAATGAAGACCTATATTTCACACCTCTAGGTCCAGTGATACATGAGTTGGCAAAGAAAAAGCTGTCACCAGCTATAAGAGCTGCAAGGGAAAACTGTTGTAGAGCTCTCTTTTCCAACAGCAAAGAAGGTACAGGAAAAGATAAAAGGAGAGATTGAGGATATATATACTGCTGATGACAAACCATGAATTCTAGAGAAAAATGTCACAGAGAAAGATAAAATTGTGTGCATGCACAGATTTATAGGAATTAAAACAAGACAAATGAGAGGGAATCTGACTCATCCAATACCAATCTTCCCCTTATCCTGCGCTTTAATTTCTCCTTACCACAGTCATTTCGATCCTTTAAACAGTCAAATCATTCACTGCTCAAAATTTTGGGCATCTTAGAGTAAAAATCAGCATTCTCACAATGGCCTACAATGTACTAAATAATATGGCTCTATCTACCTCTCTGACTTCATCTAATACCAATCTTCCCCTTGTCATTTCACTCAAACCAGAGTTCCTCAAAGATGTCAAGTATGCTACTATCCTGAGCCTTTGCAACTACTACTTTCTCTACCTGAAGCATGCTTCCCCTTGCCAAATTTATATAAGGTTTGCTCTCACTCTTCCTTTAGTCTCTCCTCAAACCACAGCTCATCACTGAAGACTTCTGAAACCATCTTATTTAAAGTAAAACTTAAACACCTACATGCTCACATACCCTGTTCCCAGTTTTATTTTTCTCTTCGACAATCACCATCTGATATACACATTATTTGACTCTACGTGTAACAAATTAAGCACTTAAGGATTAAGCACTTAAGCACTTATTGACTTTGCTTTGCATGATGAAATATACCATGAATGGCACTAGAAGGAATGCAACTACCTGCTGAATAACTGCAAATATTGTGCAATGATGAGCCAACACACATGGTCAGAATAATTTGTTGTGGAACACTTTTTTCTTTGGGAATTAATAAAAACCTTTTGTTCTCATTTGCTTAATGTTCAATCCCTAATGTCCCTCATGCTCTACGAGATATATCAAAAAACTGTAAATCGTTTATTCAACAGTATGATCTAACATAACAAATTTAATAGACATGGTTCCACTTTTTCCCCTGGAGATACAATTCATAGGGTCCTTGGACCTCCTGTTTCAGTTTAAACTAGCTACCACACAGCTATCAGTCTGGGCATTCCCAATCACTTTTTTGATTTAGTAATATTTTTGTGGAAGATAATCTCTCATCACTCTATAAAAAAGAGGGGCATGGGAGGCAGTTTCTGAATCCCTGAATGCTGAAAAATGTCTACAACTTATGCTCATATTCATTAAGAGTTTAGGTATAGAATTCTAGGTTGAAAAGCTTTTCTTCTCAACTCCAACTTATTTTTCAAAAGAAAGGTACAGATAGGAATAAAGGTGAGTAGGTAGGAAATAAAGAAGCATTTTATTTTAATTTAGTTGTTCACGTTGATTATCACCCCTAACCCCAGCCCTAGGATGCAAGCCCAGGTCTCTGAGATGTACACGGATCACACTCCTTCAGAGGTGGATGACCTAACCACTACTCTATCAGGGTACACCTCAACAACAACTTCTAAAGTCAGTATTCTAGTATAGGCACACCTTGGAGATATTACAGGTTCAATTCCAGAAAACCACAATAAAGTAACTATCACAATAGAGTGAGTCACACATATTTTCAGGTTTCCCAGTGCACATAAAAATTATGGTGGAGCATGTGTTAAGTCTGCCACCTCTGGCCAAGCACAGTCCACATACATCCCAAAGACCTGGGTTTGTGGCCCAAGACCAGTGGAACAATCAAGATGAACAGCTAAAAATAAATAAATAAATGCTTCTACCTCCTGCCTAATTGCCTACTCACCTTGATTCCTCCCTGCACCTTTCCTTAAAAAAAAAAAAAAAAAAAAAAAGTTATGTTCACTCTATACCACAAGTCACTTAAGTGTGCATTATCATTATGTCTAAAATAAAATGTACCCACCACCTTAATTATGCCATAAATTTAATTTTTTAAAAAAACAGCAGTATCTGCAAAATGCAGTAAAAGTGAAATGCAATAAAATCAGGTATGCCTTAACACCTTGACAGTTCAGTAGTTCAACAACATCAAAGTTGGAATTTGAGATGGTCTTGACTTTACTCTCAAGAGCATATAAATCACAGTTATAGGTATCACAGTCAAATTCAAGGAAGCAAAAATTCAGAAAAAGGCTGGCATCAATGTGTTTATTTTATCAGGAAGGTAAAAGCAAAAGTTCTTCAAAAATTACCCTCCAAGCACAATTCTACTTGCATTTTACGGGTATAAACTGCATTAGATAGAGCTGCCCTCATGCCAAGAATGTTAAGAAAGGAAATACATTGCTTTTTTTAGCCTCTGTGCCTAAAAAGTCAGATGATGAGATGAGAATTCTCAACATATCCTACGACGTATGGCATACGGCATATGGCATGATAATGGCTCTCCTCGAACATCAGATTCATATTTTAAAATGCCTTAAAATTACTTAGAATCATGTGAGAGAACACATAAGAAGCAGTGGGTTTCACTGCAAAACAATCTTTTAAATTAGAAATGAACCCCAGATATCAACATTTAGAAGCCTCTTGTGATCATTCACTTTCTCCAGAGAGTGAAAAGGTCTCTAATTCCAGAGAGGAAGATACAGAGAAATAGTACATTGAAAGGTGGCACTACTAGAAATTCAGAAGCAAGTAAGGGGAAGTGATGATCCCATAATTCAGTGTACAGATTTATACTTAATCTCTCCAATTTCTGCCAAGTATTTATCCTTCGGTTAAACCTAATATCTCCAAAGTCCAGTCTCTGGTATCATTTATTCAGAGAATAAACCCAACCTTTGTGATACCTCAAGACCTGAGCCATAATTTCTGAGAAATAAATCAATAACTTCTCTTACATCTCTTCAGTACGATGTTGGGTTATAGTTCATTCAACTATAATAGATCAACTATCAGATCCACCAAATATTTGATCCACTTCACTCTTTTGAAAAACTGAATGAAATCAGTGATGTCTCTTCTCTTGTTCTTTATAATTTCATGCTTTTTTAAAAACACATTTGGGCATGACCCAGTGGAGTAGGGGTTGGGCACAGTCCACACACATGCCGAGGTACTGGGTTCACATCCTGGGGCTGGTGGAAACCATCAAGAGCAATAACTAAATACAATGAAAAAAATTGTTTCTCCCTCCTATCTTCCTTCCTGCCCCTGTTTACCTTCATTCCTGCTTGTACTTTTCCTTTAAACATAAAATTAAAAACACATTTATGGTAAATAAAATTGTTAGAGAAGGGGTGACTTCATGGTTTAGCGAAAATCATAAAATGTTTTGAGGTACAAGCTTACATAAAGTTCTCTTTCCATTTTAATAACCCAAAGATCTCAACAATGTTTTGAAAAAGAAAAAATATATATATATAGGTCACAATACTAGTATAATAGCTAATAGCCAAAATGTTACTGCACACTGAACTGTGCTAGGTACTTTATAGGTACAATTTTCATTCAGTCCTCACAACCACCTTATAAAGTTGATACTAAATTTCTCTAAAAGACAGACACACACACACACAAGTTCATCATCTTTTTTTTAAAGGAATGGTACAGGCAAGAATGAAGGTGAGCATGCAAGCAGGCAAGAAGAGAGAGAAGGAAGAAGCATTTTATTTTACTTTTGTACTTAGTTATTCATCTTTGTTGTTATTCCTGGTTCCAGTATGCAAACCTAGGTCCGTGGGATGTATGTGTACTTCATTAGGCCAGAAGCTGCAGACTTAACTGCTACTTCATCTTTATCACTATCCTATGCAGCAATTATCTTTGAAAAGCAGGGGAGATCACCCAAAGCTATGATTATAGACAATAACTGATGACTGTGAATGAGGTTAAATTCATATCGTTTTTTAAAAATTAAGATTCAATAAAAGAATCTGAGAAAAGTACCACAAAATCAAGCTAAAAAATGAATAAAGATAAAGACAACTGACAACTACACTTTAAAAGAACAGACTAAACAAATTACGGAATAAGCAAATTAGTTAAAGAACTGGATTAACTAAAATGACCAATAAAAGACTCAAATCTATGACCAAACTAATAAAGAGTAAAGCAATAAATTCAGCTAACATTATGAATAAAGTAACATCAACCACAGATTTTATAAAATCTTAATGTTATTTAATTCTAAAATACATTTTTGAATCTCTACTAAATGAACGGTTTTCACAGAAAATATTAATGATCACAACTGCATAATTGACTCGAAAAGAGGTGGGAAGCCTGGCTTGATCGATAAGCATGCAAAAAGTTGAGCCTCTGAAAGAACTAGCCATAAAAAAGGCCTTGAAGGTCTAGAGAAGACAAGGAAAGGAGGTGGAAAAGATGGGACAGAAAGTGTTAATGAAGATAAATACCAAGGACTGAAATGGGTTTAAGGTTATAAAATTCTACTGACAGATAAGTGTTCCATAAATAGTAATATTTCTAAAAGCAGAGAAATTTTAGACAGGGGATTCCTACTGTAAGAGTACAAAGAGAAGATAACAGATTGTGTACTAAATTTAACTTTGTCCAAAGAGAGGTCTAACCGTTGCCCTTCGTAATGTATCTCTAAGTTCTAAACGTACTGCCTGATAAAAGTGTCTTTGTGCATAGGAGGCCTGGGCCACATGCTAACCATGTGGTTTACAGTAGGAGATAGGGTCACACTGTATCAGCTCAACTTGAGGAGGAACAGGACTCAGATGAGTCATATTGGAAGTGAACCATATTTTTACTAGAGTTCCAATAAATATTCTGGACACCAAGGCTCAAGGAAACTTTCTTAGTATATTGTCACATACCACTGTGGCTGGAGTTTCCGCTAAAAGGTTTCAGGAATCCCCTAAGAAAAGACAACAGAAAATTCCACATTTGGAATTCTCTAAGTCCCATGTGACTTTTCCTTAGATGTTAATCTGTACTCTTAGACCATAATAAATCTGTCAGTAAAATAGCTTTCAGTGAGTTCTAGCAAACAAGTCTACTAAATTAACAATTCTGATGGTAGTCTTCTGAAGAACCATGAACTTGCAACTTGGATCAAAACAGTAGTTTTGAGGACCCCAAATTTTGCAACTGGCATCATAAAAAAGGATGTTATTGAATATTTACTGTGAAATTAAGCACTTTACAGGTATAACTCTCATTCAGTCCTCACAGCTACCTTATAATGTTGGTACATTTTCTCCATCTGAAAGACACACACACATTTCTAACATTTTTATGATTGCTTCCCAATTTCATAGTTGGTGTCAGAAATGGGATTCATGGGCACGCCCCAGTGGAGTAGAGAAAGATTCAGCACAGTCCAAATACATCCCAAGGACCCTGGTTCAAGACCCGCTGCTGGGGAGAAAAACCAAGATGAACGTGTAAAATAAAGTGTTTCTTCCTTCTCTCTCTTACTGCTTGCCTGCCTACTCACCTTCATTCCTGCCTGTACCTTTCCTTTAAAAATAAGAATTGGCATTCACTAGAATGATTCTGACACCCCAAACAAGTGGCTTAAGAAAGGTTGAAAGGATAGCGTTTATGAACTTTTGACTCCTAAATGGCTGGTCAGCTGTAGCTGCAGGTACCAGATGCAAAAGTTACCAAGAGGATTCAGAAATGGACTAAATCAACTCTAAGTTGATTCTCTGGGCAAATAAGGAAATGCAAATTAATAAACTGATCACACAATCCCTTGATTATTGCAATCTGTAGTAGATTAAATGAAAACCAAAGTATTTGGGGACAGGTCCTGACAATGAGCAAAGCTCAGATTTCAGTCAGTATGAGCTAAAGCCACTAGCTTCAGGGTCACTTCCATAAGGAAGACTTATGCTGGGAAAACGGTACCTGCTATGATCTTGGTCACAAGAAGACAGTACAGATTTAAGAAAGACAAAAGTCTTTTTGAGAGAATTATGTGTGCAACAGTTGTTTCCTTCAGGGGGTCAACACTACCTGCTTCCTTAAAAAAAACCTTGCAAAGGAGATTGCGAGTGTAGTTACTTAAGAGACAACGTTGGTTTTGAATGCTATAGAAAAGCAATGTTTAAGTTGATGAAGGATCCACAGCTCATGACTGAACAATCAGGGATGGTTGTATATAACCCAGGTGGACAACAGGTCATTCTTGAGGGGACAGTTAGACTGGTAAATTGGGGGAAAAGTCACTATAACATTTCCTTACTCCGTGGCAGGTGAGTCTCCTTCTTTAAATGCTAATTAGAACTCCCCAGAAGAAATGACTGATAAGCTTCTTACGTAAGCCATGCTAGATAGGCATTAAAAAGATCAGGATATTGATCTACGGAGTATGCCTCTTACTCAGCTAATAGTCAATGTTATGATGTAATCTCACTGCTGCAAAATCCTTACCTCAATTACATTTATAGGGTTATCTGAATTCACCACTATATTCATATAATTTGGTTAGAGGAACTTAGACATGATGCTGGTCCTAAATATAATTATACTGATAGTATCATGATCATATTTGAAACTAAAGACAAAGATAGGAGTGACTTAATGCAATGGTAACCCACAAGGTCAAGAGAAGTTGGTAATAAATTCAGCAAAGTTTCAAGGACCTGTAATGAAATTCTTAGGAATAATCTAGACAGGAATTATCTAAGACATTCCACAGGTGAATAAAAATAAACTACTTCAACCACCTTACCCAAAAATCAAACAAGAAACACAACAATTGTTTGGCATATGTAAATTCTAAAGGACACATATCTACTAACTAGAAAGTTAGTAACACCTATCAATACAACTACTCAAAAAAGGCCAATTTTGAAGAAGAATCTGAACAAAGGTCAGTTATATCTTAACTGCAAAAAAAGCAGTCTTCTTTCAATGATTTTGGCCCCCTTGGTCCACACACAGACATGATTTTCACCAACATAAAATTATGCAGACAGAAACTTATAGGAAAAGTCTGAGAGCTGGTGTACCTTGGTGGAGCAGTGGTTAGGTCAACTGCCTCTGAAGGAGCAAGTCCCGAAGGGGGGACGGGGGGGGGGGGGGGGCACAGGGACAACTAGTATGAATAACTGAAAAAAAAAGTGAGTCACTAGGCAACAAATTTTGGATCAGAACATTTCTGGATGCCATGGTAAATATATGGCATTTGAGGGGGAAAAAAATACAAACTTGCTAGGGCATCAACCAACTCTATGACTAGAGAATGTAAAATAACACTGAAACATGAAATACATAACAGAGAACACTATAACAAGGAAGGAAGTGTCCTGAAAAGTTCCTTATAAACAGAAATGTACAGGAACATATAATGTATAGGACATGTACAGGAACATGTAAGCAGAAGGATGCAGAGATATTTATCATATTTATAAGCAGGTAGCTCCCCCCACCCCCGCCCCGTATACTCTGGAATCACCTGAGGAGCTGCTGAATCCTATGATCATATGGGTAATTTCTTACGAACAGCTTTCTAATAACTAACTAAAAGCCAAAAGTTCTGAGATGAACGGGGTTTGGAAGGCCACCATTCTAATTAAAGAAGGTAATAAATTTTATTAATGAGTTGAACTGATGTAGTTTCTCCCATGTTTGAGTTTTTATTGAATATACAATTGCTCTCAAAGTGAGGGTGGTCTTGTTAACTGTTTCCTAACTTTGCACATATGATAGAGATTCAATAGTATCTGCTACCCTCAATGCTTAAACCATAACTAAGACCACCGCAGGGTTTCTGAAAGGGGGACAGGGGCATGTTCTGGTGGCTCAGACGTGAAAGCTCAAGAACTCGAGGTTCACAACTGGAGCAAGGAAAATGCAAATGAATAAATAAATTACTTCTTCCTCCTCTTTTCCTTTCTGCCTCTGACCAGCCTGCCTGCCTGCCTGCCTACCTTCATTCTTTAGAAAAATTAATTATTCTGGCAACAATGTGGACAGAATGAATCTGACAAGGTAAATCTCAAAGCAGGAGAAATCAGTTGTAAACGTTTTAGTAACAGGAATTGGAACTTTTTAAGCCCAATGATGAGTTCTGCAATAGTCTATTAAATAAAAGTTGAGTGTAAACTTTAAAAAAAGGAAGAAACATTCAAGAGATAATCATGATTATCTATAAGTGGTAAGAGAAAATGGTGAGAGAAAAGGTTTGAGAAGTGGCAGTTGAAGCTATTCTTATATGAAAAAAAAATGTCATCTTCCCTTTATTTCAGCTTCTCACCATCAATTTTTAAAAGTCATTAAAAAAAATCTAAGTACTCAAAGATTTGCCTGCAGTTGTGAGAAAGGTAATCTAATTATCACAGGACAATCAGTGGTAAAATATAGCTCTGCGGAGAGCATATCCAAGATTAGTCACTTCGAGAAAACATTAGGCAACTTCCAGGTGAAATGAAACATTTTTTAACAAATTAAGAACACAAAAGTTTAAAGCAGCATTTCTAAACATTCTGTATAACAATGAGAGATGTCTTGAAAAGAGGTGTCTTGAGAGATTCCAGACACTGCATTGCTGTATTGCTGGGAAAAAATAAGTACATGGGCTAAAACCAATCCAGAGTCTGGATTGTCTATGTTAAAATATCTGGCTCTACCACTTACAGCGAGACCTTGTACAGATTACTAAGCTTTCTGTGAGTAGACTCCCTCACCTTTAAAACCTTAGTCATGATACCAGTACCTTTACTTCATGGGTAGTTGATTTAAACTAACTCAGTGAGCATGCAGCATTCAGAAAAGTCTGGCGCAAATTACAGATGCAATCGTTGTTAGCAACTGGCAATAAAATATCCTTTCTTTTAAAAGGATTCTAATAAGCGCACTATGGTGGAGTAGCGTTTGGTGCAGTCTACATACATCCCAAGGATCTGGGTTCACATCCCATGGTCAGGAGCAAAAATCAGAATCAACAACTAAATAAAACAAAGGCCTGCCTCTGCTCTCCTTCACTGTTAGTTGTACCTTCCCTTAAAAATAAAAAATAAAAAGGTTCTAATAAATTTCAATGAACCAAACAAACTAGAAGTTCTAAAATATCCTACAGTTAAAGAACATTTAAAAGTATGGTTAATCCAACTTATCTTACACTCCTTTGGGGCAAGAGATTCATAAGACATATATCCAAGTTTTGTAAGAAAACCACTTTAAAAAACGCTGGACTACGTAGGCAAGCCCATCTTTTTAAATGGAATAAATGCTATAAAAACTGGGAAATTTTACTGGAGAATTTTGGTACACATCTGACTAAAAATTTCAAAAGTTTTGAAAAAGTCTGGATGTAAAAGACTGGTGATAAGTAAATACTACTGAATTCTGAGGCCAAAACTGAGTTGAAATACAAAACTATGTATTAAAGAATTTGTAACTATATATGCATATAAATCCCTAGTTTTTCTGAAACTGTTTTTCTGAAACTGTTTATCTAACATAAGTCAGTATATTTATGCTCTGATCTTGAAATGTATATAAGTTTTTCAAATTCATAGGAATACTGCCTTTGTAGATCACAATTAATAGCTTAAACACCACAGGACACATCTGAAAAAGCTTACCTGAATAAAGACATAGCGAACAAATAATATAACTCCATTCTTCACAATACTTACATAAATAAAACATTTTTAACAAATGTGTCAATTAGATATGAATATGAAAACCATTAAATAATTTCTCAAAACATATTTTAAGAAAAAGATACAAACTCGGGAAGTAAAATGCTAACAGACAAAATTATGAAATAAATATTTGCTTTAGAAAGAATAATTTTATAAGAATTTTTTAGTAATATTTCTTGGTAAGCAATTATGACTTCTGTACCTATGTTCTTTGTGTTCCAATAGCTGACAGTCTCTACATGTCAGTCTATCACATGTTTCACAGAATAGTTTCAATTGTTCTTGTTTGTGTACAGGGCAGAAAACAGGGCGCTGACCAGATGTTCCAACAGCCTCTGTAGCAAAATAAAACATATATTTTTAAACTGAACAAAAATTTTGCCCAACTTTCTAAATTCTTATTGATATTGGTAGCCAATGCTCATAAAATAGAAATGTTCTAAGGGCAAAAGAAGATTAATGGTTATCATTAAAACTGATTCTATCTTACCTGAGACATCTTCTTTCTTCCTGATCAAGTGATCTTTAGTGAATTTTACTCTTTGATGTGCTTCAATACATGTCTTACATAGCCACTCTCCACATTCTACACAAAAGCCAACTGCACTTGAATTGTCTTCACAACTAGTACATACCTAAAAGAAGAAATAAATACTAATCTACATTAAATTTATAAAATATAGATCCACAAATTAAAATGAAAACCTTCTAATTTGCTCTCAAATGTAACTCACTGTACCTAGAATAAAATTATTTTATCTACTTCTCAACAAAATCTTTTTCCATCCAGCTCAAACATTCAAGAAAAAATCAAAATCTATGTAAGATTTGAACTTAAAAGTATTAATTTTAGTGTCATTTACATGTCTGAGGGTGTAAAGAAATCCTTTATTTTCCATTTCAAAGATGGAATTACAGCAGAACTGCCCTAAATTATGTAACTTTTCAAATGGTTTTTCTTTTAATTTATATTTTTATTTCAAGATAGCAATATAAAGAAAAACTGAGAAGCATACCTGTTCTGATTTCTCATCAGAACTGCTAGGGGCTTCAGATGTATCTTTCACAAAATAATTATCCACAAGGTCTATTTGTCTGCATTCTTGGCGGCACACTGGGCATCGTATAACACCAACTACAACACAAAATGACAACATTAAAAAATATTCTTCAGGAAAAAAAAATAAGGAAATTGTGTGTGATGCCCATAAGAAACTACTGCTGATCAAAGAAATGAGGTTTACGAGTTGAGTAAAGTAATCCACTGAGCGATTCCATTGGGGGAAAATGATACCCTATTTAGGAAGAGAAAATAAGTATTAATATGTGAAAAAAATTAAAAGGTACTTCTTTATTTTAATATGTGCTTGGCTGAATTATAGTCCCAAGAGATATCCAGGTCCCAATCCTTGGAACTTGGCAATATCACTTTGTATAGCAAAAAGGACTTTATAGATGTGATTAAATTAAGGTTCCTGAGATAGGAGTGCTATCTTGTATTATTTGGTAGTCCTTAAATGTTATCACAATTATCTTATAAAAGGGATGCAGAGAAAGATTAAACTACAGAAGAGGAATGGGCAACTGATAATGGTAGTAGAAACTAGCAGTGCAAAGATGGTCACAAGCCAAGAAGCAGAGGTGGCCATAATAAACTGAAAAAGACAAGGAAATGGACTGTCTCCTCAGTCTTCAGAAAGAACCAGACCTGTCACACTCTAACTCTAGTCCAGTAAAACTTCAGCATTGACAAAAAATATTTTGTTCTGAGTCATGAGTTAGGCAGTTTTGTTACAGCAGCAATAAAAATACACACTATCATATTATAATTCTAATTTGATTCAGATCTACTTGAACTCATGCTAATGTGGGAAGATGACCATCTATATCTTAACCTGCAAGGGTTCTAGCATCTATTCAAACATAAAAACCTGCTGGGGTAACTATGGATGTTTAATTTAAGACCACAACACAACAAACTGATTACTGTGTTAGTCATAAAATTGAGGAGACAGCATAAATATAATCACCACTTTCAACAAAAAGTGCAAACCTAGTATATAATTTTTAGTTTATTCCATGCACAACTGCAGGAAGCACCATACAAAGACTAGTGTATAAATAAGAGACCCCGAGGTGATGGGTAAACAAACTACAGACAAACCTTATATATCCCTAATGGAAAAAAAACATTAAATGCCATCCTAAAAGTAGGAATACCAGTCACCCAATAGACATAATTACATTAGCTTTAAAAATTCAAAACACAATATTGTTCTTATGTAAAATACAAAGATAACTCAAAGTAATACATAAAATTATTTTTCAAATCAAAGGAAAAAATATGGTGAGAAGAAAGGGAAAACTATATTTTAATATTTAAGAGAATGTGAATATAAAATCTTTCAGGAAACACAGTGTATCTGAGACAAAAATATGGGAGCAACTACCTTCTCACAGTTAACCAGGCTAAGTTTTTATCTAAGAGGTGACATAAACAAGGTCTCGAATATGCATTTGCTAGCATACAAGAAAATCAGTCTGGGTTCCTCAAACCCTGCATAAAAGGTTTGTACTGACTGGCTCCAGGGAGAAAGATCTGTGTACTCCTGGAATATTCTACCTTATAAGATTAAATCAGTATGGCACTGGGCAACACTGCAATCAGTACTGGGGGGTAGGGGTATGGAATCCAAAAAGGTGCTACCAAGTTCTATGAAGGCAATAGCCTTATGTCACTGATCCCCCAATAAAAACCCTGGACATAAGAGGTTCAGGTGAGCTTCCCTCTGCATACTGCTATATATTTGTTACTGAAAGAATGAAGCACATCCCTGTTCAACTCCATTGGAAGGAGGTACTTGGAAGCTTATGTCTAAGTTTTTCCTAGATTTACACCATGTACTTTTTCTTTGTCAATTTTAACCTGCATCCATTCACTATAATAAAACACAACTATAAGTATAACCATTTTTCTGAGTCCTAGAGTCCTAGCAAACTGAGCCTGAGGGTGCCCCCTAGCTCAACTAGGAAAGAGAAGCAACATGTATATCAAGAACAGCTATCTGTAAAATTCACAAATGGAAAAGAAAAAATAAGACTATAAAAGAAAAACATCTTCATATACAAACACAATTCTAGATATGCAAAATACTTAAAGTTAAGAAATAAGCAACTTCTGAAGAAATATTTTTGAAGGCTACAAGAGACAATATGCTCTGAGCAAGAAACATTCAATATTATAAAAGTATCCATTATACCTGTATAAATGACTTGAAATAAGCCATAACAAGGTTCTTGTTTTTTTGAATTCAATAAACTGATTTTCAGATTCTTTAAATTTCTACTTCAATCTGGTATCATGGTTTATAACAAAAATTCACCTTTTCTCAGTCTAAACTGCCATTAAGATAACATTTACAGAAAGTAGAAGATAAACACAGTATTGAAAATAATTAAGGTGGACGAAGGGGAAGGCACACAAATTTGTGTACAAGCAATTTCCAGATGTGTGATGCAAAAAGATACTTCAATAATAAAACAAATTTAACCCAGAGATTCGAAGAGTGGAAAAGGATATATCTAAGACTCTTATTTGCCATTAAGATTTTCAGAGAAGCTTAGAATTCAGAAATGTGGCATGAATGAAGTCCCAATGAGACAACAGGATTAAATTCAAGTCTGTAGATATCAACAAACTCCATTCCTATGCTGATTACCCAGCAACCAAGATGTCTTACTGTCAAGACAAAAAAAAAGCAAAAGATTCTTTAGGGAACTTTTTGCTATTTGCTTCTATATTTATCAGCACATTTTAAAACTACATAAATGTTCGCTTTAAAAATGACAGCCATTTTCTATTTGAGTTCAAGTGTGTGCCCTTATAATTAGTACAGAAGTGAGTTCCTAACTCACTCAGTGCTAGTTCTCATAGTGAGTTTAACCTAAATTCCAAAGTCAAAGTTACTGACTAGTTTTTATGCACAATGTCTCTAGAACTGATTTTATTACTTCCATGCTCAAGTTCTGAGACCCATTCATACCTATTAACTTCTTTGAAGTGCCAAATTACTAAAATGTGTATTTAGGAGGGGGAGAGGGAGAAGACTAAGACTTTTTTAAAAGGCCAGGAAACAAAAAGTCTACAAACTAGTTTATCTCCATGGTGTTAATAGCATTGAGTTTCACTAATTTAAATGGAGGATTTCCATTCAAGACGGGTAGCTCGGCAGATGTGGAGTTACCACGTGACCCCCAATTCAAACACATAAATGGCTAAAATATAATAAAGTATAATAGAGGAAACTCAAAACCCAAGTGGTGGGGCATTAAGACAGGTGGACGCAGGGATTATCAACACCACCACTGGGAACAGGCAAGTAAGACAAAAGTGAAAGGGCAAACTCAATAAAGCCATGGGGCAGGCTTTAGGTGCCCTAGAATCTAAACTCCTTGCCAACCCTGGAATCATCCACAAGAAGTCAAAACACCAAAACAACTTCATACATACATATATATGCATGGAACTAAAGTCTATACTATTTACACAGTTCACAGAAGGCCAAATTGAGAAACTAACAGGACGCTCGTTTGGGAGTTTCCAGGTTTGTGAGCAGGTAGGTGGAGATTCAAGAATGGCAAACTCGGAAAGCATGGAACCTCTGTGCCCTTTCTTGCATATCTTGCCCTATGCATCTCTCCCTCTGGGTGTTCCTGAGTTATATTCTTTTTTAAACTGGTAATTATCTGGTGCTGGATGCCATAGGGGAAGTTCACATACTGATGCACCCTCCAACTCTGCACTTTCATGTCTTGGCACCAATTTTCCTCAGACTTTACAAACACTGACTGAAAAATGAGTAGATTCATTGTGAAGCTGAGACATGGAAGTTAGTCCATCATACTAGTCATATTCCCTACAACTAAAATCAGTAACTCTCTTCTGTTCTTGAAATTCTTATTTTAAATATCCTCTTTAATAACCTAAGAATTCAAAACAAAATGTCCACACAGAAGATAATATGTTTACTACTTCATATCTACTCCTCCCATGGGATTCCTAAGTGAATTCACATAGTCATTCAACCACAAAAAATTTAAGCTTATCTGGAATCATACAAATATATAACGTATCACTGAATACCTCCCAACCCAGGAACAAGTAGGAATCTCACTAAAAATAAGCTCATAGAACATAAAAATATAATACACATGAAGAAACCAATGCTATTAGACAGTCGGTCAGTCAACAAACATAATAGACCAAGAAGGTAACAACCTAAACCATAGAAAATAAAGCAGTCTGAAAACAGATTTCAAGTATATGCAAAATGTTCAGACAAATGGACAAAAAGAACTTATAAAAATTAGTAATTCTGAAAAAGAATCAAAGAAAAATAAAATTACAATATTACATAAACTTAAAGCACAAGTTAAGTAGTTGGCAAGAAATAACTGACAAAAAAATTATCAAGGTAAAAAATAATCACACAGAATTCAGAACACACGAGAGAATCAAAAAGGAGAAGAAAGCTAAAGAGCAGAATGAGAAGTCATGTCTCAAACAGAAGTTCTAGAAATTTACAAAGGAAATAAGGCAGGGACATTATGTAAATAAATAATAGCTGAGAATTTCAGAATTGAAGACATGTACCTTCAAATTGCACTGCAATCTGGAAAAAGATAAAGAAAGCCACAGGGACATCTAAACATAACAAAGATAGAAGAAAAAGTCTTACTATTACTAATAGATGACAATCAGACTGATTGCAGACTTCACCAGCAAAAGAAAAGTCAAGATAACATACTCAAAATTTTCAGAGAAAATTAGTCAACCTAGCAATCTAATTATTCAAGAATAAAAGCAAATTAAGTTTTCCAACATATAGTATCACTCATTGCTTTAAAAATAAAGCATTAAATTAAAGATGACGATTTTATAGTTCAACCTAGTATTTACCTTAGCAACATGAAAAAATATTTAGAAGTGAGATAAAAAACAGCAAAAACATCAATATAAATGCTGTTATTGTTGATAAATATTCATGGAGCAAAATTAAATACAGAGATATGGATGTCAGCTGGGGAGATTAAAATCATGAAATTAAAATATCAAACTACAATAACCTGTTCTATTATAATTAAACTTCAGTTTTAGAAGTCATTCGCATTTACAATAAGGAAAAACTGAGAGATAAATGTCAATTAAAATTATGGCAAAACCTTGTCCTAACAAAATAAGGCTTTGAAATTCAATAGCATAAAATACAGTCAAGTTGTTGGAAAGTGAAATAACTACCAGCGTTCTTAGCCAGCTAAACAATTTCTAAAATTAAGAATACAGTTTGGTACCATGCTGAAGCTAGTTCTAAGGAATACATTTTGAAAGCAACAGTTCTAAAATATAGAAAGGAATTCCAGGAATCTCTTTTAGCACCATTTTTTCAATTTAATTCACAAAATCTGTCTCACCAGACTACTCAGCATACAGAGACTCTGCCAACCCACATGCTCCAAACTTGCTCTAACACTGCACTCCTGCCCTCATCCCAGTAAGAATTATAACCTGCCTGTCTGAAAGTGAGGGCTATGCAAAGGACAGAAGACAATCATAACCAACTTGTATCTAAATTTTCTTTAATACAAGGTTTTACTGTAAGGTTAATATGCATTTAAAAAATTTCATGTATTAGTTAGGCTGACCATATTTCCTTGAGACAAAAACAGGACAGGGTTATGCGCTGAAAATTAAGGCAAGGGGAGGTGGTAGAGCAATCTGAGCAGGAGCAGAGCAGCCAGACCAGCAGCAAGTACTATGTAGTGATCGAACAGTAATGACATGTGAACCAACAGGACTTCATACGAACAGGATCAAAAACAATACCCAGTGGTGTGTGTGTTTATTAAGTTGTTCATCATTGGTTGTTCTGGCTGTTTCTCTGGCCCCAGGTCTTTAACCAGGGACTTTGGGATGTAATTGGACTGCTCCTGCTTTAAACCACTAGGCCACCAGGGCCTGTACCTCGGTACTCCGATATTTACGGGTCAAGCAAAAGAAAACAAGTTCTCAGAATTGGGAGACAGCTTTCAAAATTTTTCAACTGCAAATCTCAAACATGTACATTTACATCAAAATCATTACACAAACATAAGTGAAAACAGAATTAACTCTTTTTCCATTAACCTCTTAAGACTACCTTGTCATCACTGCACCAATTTACCTTTAGAATTACATTCTATGCTTAAACATCAGTTAAATCTTGGCATGACCTAACCATCTTTTTACTCAGTCTTAGCTACTCTTTCCCAAACTCCGGAATAGTTAGTCTAAACCTTCAACCATCAACTCCCTTTGTACTTTCCTTTAGAATATTATTGTAACTAAGAAAATAAAGATACATTTTCTGGTGAAGGGAATAGAGAGAAATTTATACCTATGACATCTAGTTGCTTAAGTGATGAGTTTAAGAGTTGATCAAGTGATGAGAGCAAGAGTTTTATGAGCTGCGGGCCAAAATCTCAATTATATAATCTGGGAACAGGAAAAAGAGGCTGGAGAGACTATGATTATTAGCTAGGGACCAAAAGCCCCAAATTTAAAAAGTATGCATGCTTCTTTTTTTTTTTAAAAAAAAAAAAAAAAAAAAAGCAAAAGTACAGGCAAGAATGAAGCTGAGTAGGCAGGCAGAGGCTGACAGGCAGAGAGAAGAGGAAGAAACGCTTTATATTTTATTTAGTTGTTCATCAAGACTGTCTCTCCCCACCTGGGGTCCCAGGTTTTAAACGAGGGACTTTGGGATGTATGTAGACTATGTCCAGTGAACTAAACCGCCAAGTCACCAGGGCAAATTGGTATACAAATTTCTAAGGCTAATTCCTCCCTCAACCTTGCACAAGGCCTCCTGTTCCTTTCTATTCTTTCCCAGTATGTACACAATAATACGGACCTACGGAAATATTAAATATTTCCTGGGAGATGGGAGGAGTGGGGAGATTAATCTAGTATTCAGAATCTGAAGCAATAGGTCAATATCTTTTCTACAAATATTGTATAGCAACAGAGGTACTAGTAAACGAAGTTTAGTGTGAGCATGGGGAAGATGAAGATGGTAATGTGAAATATGTGGCGCAGTCATACCAAAAACTTGGTGGTGAAGAGGAGAAAAACAATGTTTTGTTACGGGCAACAGAATAAAGACTACTACTATATGGGGGGGGGGGGGAGATAGTACATAAAAAATAAAATGTTAAATTATAATCACACTTAAACTTCTATGAAATAATACCATGCAGTAACATTAGTTTAAATTATGCTGGTAAGTATCCAGCAAATTTCTACAAGTTAATTTTACAATTGAATGTAAGATGGCTTAAGCTGAAGTCATAGTTACATACAGCCACTTTCCTGCAAATAAAGTCAAATAAGACCTGACTATGATACTAAATATAACAAAGTATATTTAGGAAATATAAGCAAGAATGTTACCATAAATATTCTTGATATTCTTTAAGCTTCTTAATTCTTAAAGATACATCAATCTTGGGCATACCCTTGTGGCTCAGGCAGGTGAAATGCTTACATGCAAACCCAAGAACCTAGGCTCCAGACCCAGGGCCAGGGTGGAGAAAAAAACAAAAAAAAAGACAACTAACTAAAAATGTTTCCTCTTCTTCCTTCCTTAAAACGTTTCTTCCTCCCCGACCCTTCCTTCCTCTCTTGGGGAAAAAAAAAAAAAAAAAAAGAAGAAGCTATACACCAGTCTTTAAAATTCAAATACCTTGTACAATCAAAAGTTAAGAATAAAGCTACTAATAGGCATGCCACAGTGGAACAGCAGTTGGGTGCAGTTCACATACATCCCAAGGTCTCTGGTTGGCTCCTGAGACTGGTGGCAACTACCAAGATGAACAGCTAAATAAAAATGAAAAGAAATAAATATTCATTCTTTAGTAATCAATCTCATTCAATATTCAGCATTAACTGACGTAAGGTACCTAAGGTTTTTTCAATACAAAGAGAAACATATACAAATAACACATTTTAGTTGGTGGTATGAGAAAGTTTTAACTTACTAGCTATAAAAAAATGTAATTTTGGGAGCACCTTGAGTTCACTGCCTCCGGCTGATATAATTCATATACAACCCAAGGACCTGGGTTTATGACCCAGGGCCAGGGGGAACACCAAGATGAACAACTAAATAAACAAATCAAAGTAGATAAAATGAATATTTCTTCATCTCTTTTCCTGCCTGCCTACTCACCGTTTTCATTCGACTGTAACCTTTCCTTAAAAAAAAAAAAAAAAAAGAAGCAATTTAAACAGTAATAAACAGTCAAATCAATTTATTAGGAAAGACTTTTAGTTTCAAAGAACCCAGAAACTTCAAGATAGTTACTGAATTCAAATTAAATTCAAATGAACTCAAATTAAAAAACTACAGCAATTCTGAGACTCAGTGGTAGAGTTCACAGGAAAAAGGGCTTCTGTCTGTCACACACGTGCTTGCACGAGTAAATACTCTTTCTCTGTCTGATGGGAGGAAGTGTAGAACTGAAAAGACCCAGTGGGGCCTGAAGCCATGGCCATCAAGACCCAGGATTCCATGTGTGATGAGGTTCCCGCCTCTGCTTATTCACTACCTCCTTTAAGAGGTCATCTGAATTTTGCAGTCACTCGATCATGAGGT
Organism: Solenodon paradoxus; assembly: GCA_004363575.1. Taxonomy (NCBI): domain Eukaryota; kingdom Metazoa; phylum Chordata; class Mammalia; order Eulipotyphla; family Solenodontidae; genus Solenodon; species Solenodon paradoxus. The sequence goes on along the minus strand of RJWH01004140.1, from coordinate 39,664 downwards.
AAGTCATACTCATGAGGTGAGAAATAAAACAGTGAGACTCTGCTACTCTTAGGGTAACATTTAATTTGAAAATAATTCAGTACAAGACAGCTGAAACAAATATTGTTTTCCATGTCTTTCCAGTGATCAATAAAAACACTACCATCCCCAAACTGGCCCTACAAAGGAAGCTAACATGAATAATCAAAGAACAAGTATATCCCATTTGAAAAGGTTCAGTAACTTGAAAGAGACCAAGGTGAACAATCAGAACCAGCTGGCTGGCTCCTACTGAAGCAGAACTAATAGAAGAAACAAGAAAATCTGACTTAAAAAAGTATCACGAATTCGAGAGAAATGCAATTAGAATACACATCACAAATATAAGTAAAAGAGCTCTGTTTGAAATTTCAAAAAAGGATCCCCATATGTTAAATAATAGAAGACTTAAAGAAAATAATGGCAACTCTTAAGAAGCTAATTGATAGCTTGGAAGATCAAATTAAGTTAAATGAGAAAAGGATAAAATAAAAGTATATCTATATAAAGAAAAAGAGAAGAAAATAGGAGTGGGGCAAAATAAAAGAGGATAAATGATATTAGCATCAGATGAATTTAAGTCAAAAAACATTAAACGGGATAATGAGGAATACTATTTAAGAATGAATATAATCTACAAACTATTATAAACTTTTATGTAACAAACAGGATGGCAGCCACAAATAAAAAGCAAAAATACACAAGCATGTATAAACATAATACAAAAGCAAAAAATATAGTAGCTCTTAAACTCATATTTCCATAACCAAATCCTAAAACACAACAAACATTGATGAAACTTTGGCTTCAAAATATCTCTGGAGAAAAAACGGACTTTAAACTGGCGGGAAACTATTTACATCTTTATTTACACTACCGAGTAAGGTATCTGATTACAAGAATACTACCACAGACACTGCAGAATGGTTAAATACCATCTTGCCTTTCTAAAATGTGAAAATTTATGCATCCCAATATGCATTTGACCTCAAGGTGAATTTATGAATGGAATCTGTTAACTTTAAAATCATGAAAAAAATTGTCTGAGGAGTACACTGGTGGCCTAGTAGTCTATTACACTCTGGAAGCAGTCCAACATACATCTCAAGGTTCTAGGTTCAAGACCTGGGTCAGGGGAATAACCAATGTGAACAACTAACTAAAAATAAAATGCTGCTTCTCCCTCTCTCTTCCTGTCTGCCTACTAGTGTTCATTCCACCCTGTACCTTTCCTTTAAAAAAAAAAAAAAAAATTGTTTGGTTTCTGGTCAAGACGGCAATCTGGTAGAAGTGACACTCACATGCACTCCACAGAGCAACTAGGAAATCACCTATTTTCCAGAAACAAACACTGAGGAAAAGCACGCACAGAGACTGCAGAAACACAACAACAATCGCAACAACAAAGAGTAGGCGAAAACATTCGGGTAAAAAGATATACTGCACTAGGACTTAGGATACCGGCTGGGGTGGAACCGCAGGAAAAACCAACCACCCCAGGAATCGAGAAAGTAGCAGAGAGCCTGCCAGTGGGACAGGGACATGGAGCAGGGAGAGAGGGTCTAGGCGCAGGGCAGGAGGAGGACCAGTGCCCCTGTGGTTTGAACAAGACACCTGGAGAGAAAACTACAATGGGCGTCACCATAACTAGAAGGCAGTGACAGGAACTACCCAACCCCACCCCTCCCACCATAATGCCCCAGAGCTACAGGACCCGCCCACCGGAAATCTCATCCTCAGGCTTACAGGAAGAAGTCTTCCAGAAGGAGAAAGAGTTAACACTATCCACTAGGGCCAGTGTGTGGGTAGAGGTGAAACTGCAGCCTGACTGCTGATTGTGGACCAACCGCCAAGTGGTCATTGCAGTTGGGAGCTGGGACACTGGGGGAAGGCTCTGCACTCCCCTCACAAGCTCCAACCCCATTCAGGCAGGAACAGGGCCCATATAAGAGCTTCAACAAATCCAAAGAGTGGTGACTCCACAAAACTCAAGAAATCCCAGCGTCCAAACCAAGAAGCAGGCTTACTTCGTGCACCTAACACAAGCCATAACTGCAGGGAAACCTAATCCACAGAAACAAACAGAATGCCAAACAGCAAAATGATGGATCCAAGCAAAAACCCAGGGGAAATTCTGAACCCAAGAGACATATACCAACTATCTGAGAATGAACTTAGGGCAACAGTGATAAACATACTCATGGAAATCAAGAAAACAGAGGAAGCAAAATAGAACAACAAAAAAGAGAGAGAAGAAATGAAGTAGCTCAGAACAGATGTCAAAGAAAGAACATAATAGTTGACTTAATGACTTCAACTGAGGGACTCAAGAATAGGATGGATGAAGCCTCTAACAGCATCAGTGAGATAGAACACAGGGAAAAGGAACGCACTCAAGCAAACCAGCAAAGGAAAAATTAATGCAAAGAAATGAAGACAGTATTCGAGACCTATGGGATAATATCAAAAGAAACAACATGTGCATTATAGGGGTCCCAGAAGGAGGACAGAGAGAAAAGAGTGGAGAAACTGTATTTGAAGAAATAATAGCTATAAATTTCCCTAACCTGAAGAATGAAAGCAAGCCTCCAAGGGGGGAGAGGGGGTAAGAGGAAATTCTAAAAATTTAAAGATTTTAGCAACCATATGCATGTATTAATAACTCTAAAAATAAAAAGATGACTTCCCTAGCCCACAGAAAAAATGAAACTACTAAATAAGAAAAGCTTATGCTTCAAATTAAATTTTTCAGTGAAATGTTTTTAAAAATTAATAAAATAGAAAACATAACCGAAGGTTTTACTTCATAACAAAGTGAAAGCAAAATGAAAATTTAAGGAAGTAGTTGGCCTTTATGGCTTTTATTATAAAAACTAACAAACCTGAACTTATCTTTTAGCATATTTGTAGTTAAATTATTGAAAGTTCAAAGACAAAAAAAATGAGAAAAGTTAAGAAAAAAAAGTAACTTATGATGCACAGTAAAAAAATAGTAAGATTAACAGTAGATTTAAGACATAATACAGGACAGAAAACAGTGGCATGATGTAACTGAAAATAGGAAAAGAGGCACACACAGGTGAGAGTATGTTAGGTTAATTGTCTCCAAAGGCGCCAGGTCACGTTCCCCTGGGTTTGAGTCCTGGATCTGAGGGGAAACACTTATGTTAAAAACTAAATGAAAATAAAATAAACCGCTTCTTCCTCCCCTTTCTGCTTGCCTATTCACCTTCATTCCTGCCTGTGTCTCCTTTAAAGAAGAAAAAGAAAAATAAAAAATAACTAACCAAGAATTCTATACTCACCAAAACTAACCTGCCGGCCTATCCTGGTGACTCAGGAGTTAAGTCAGCAGCTGTAATGTAGACCATGTAAAGCCCAAGAACCCAAGTTTCATGATAAGGACCATGGGGAACAACCAAAAGTTAAAATACATAGAAGTGCTTCCTTTATACACAAACAACATGCTAGAAGAAAATCACAAAAATTACGCCATTTAAAATGAAGGTTAAAAGAATAAAATACTTTGGCATATACCTAACAAAGGATATAAAAGACCTATACAGTGAAAATTACAAATCCTTCTTAAAAGAAATAGAGGAGGACACAAAGAAATGAAAGATATCCCCTACTCATGGCTGGGAAGAATCACCATCATTAAAATGACCATCTTACCCAAAGCAGTATACAGATTTCATGCAATCCCCATTAAAATCCCACAGGCTTATTTCCAGGAAATAGAACAAAATATCTTAAAATGTGTATGGAACAACAAAAGACCCCAAATGCCAAAGCAATTATTAGAAAAAAAGAATAAATCAAGAGAGATTATACTCCCAGACACCAAACTGTATCACAAAACAATAGTGATCAAAATAACGTGGTACTGGAATAATAAGAGACACAGATCAGTGGAACTGTACTGAATCATCAGAAACTGACCCACTCATACACAGCCAATCTATGACAAAGGACCGACAAGCATACAATGGAGAAAGGAAAGTCTCTTCAACAAATGGTGTTGGGAAAACTGGAAAGCCACAAGCCAAAGAATGAAGCTAGACCACTCCCTAATACCATTCACAAAGATTAACTCAAAATGGATTAAAGACTTGGACATGAGACCAGAAACCATGAAGTTCTTAGAACACAGGAAAGACTTTCTATATCAGCCACAGGTCTTTGGGGACTCAACTCCACCATCAAGGGAAAATAAAACAAAAATAAGCTGGAACTACATCAAACTAAGGAGAGGTTCTTCACAATGAAAGAAAACATGACCAAAACCAAAACCAAAAGGAAACCTATTAACTGGGAGAAGATATTTTCGTTCGCTAATTCTAACAAAGGCTTAATACCTAAAATATACAAAGAACTCATAAAACTCAATAACAGAGAAACAGGCAATCCAATCAAAAAATAGGAAGAGGAATTGGAGAGACATTTTTCTCAAGAGGATATTCAGATGGCCAACAAGCACATGAAAAGATGTTCCTACTCACTGGCTATCAGGGAAATGCAAATCAAAACAACAAAGAGATATTTGAGAGACTGACTATTATCCCAAAGTCCAGGAACAACACATGTTGGTGAGGATGTGGAGAAAAGAGAACACTTTTGCACTGTTGGTGGGAGTGCAAATTGGTACAACCTCAATGGAAAACAGTTTGGAGATTACTCAAAAAGTTGAAGATGGAAAACACCTAAGATCTGCCATTCCACTTCTGGGTATTTACCCAAATGATATAAAAACACTCATCCAAAGAGATTTATGTACCCCATGTTTATTGCAGCCCTATCCACAATAGCTAAAAACTGAAAATTACCTAAGTGCCCAACATCAGACAAATAAAGATGTGGTACATATATACATTGGAATACTATACAGTTCCTAGAAGAGATGAAATCCTGCCATTTGAAATCAATGTGGATGGATCTAGATGGGATTATGCTAAGTGAAATAAGTCGAAAGAAGAAAGATAACAGAATGCCCTCACTCAAAGGTGGAATGTGAAGAGACAAAACAAAACCAACCTTTGGGCACCTGAAACAAAACGGAGGTTACCAATAGGGAACTGGGGGAGGGGCATGGTGGTGGAGCCCACTGGACAATGGTGACCACTTGGTAATTCGGTGGAGGCCAGCGTGTGTTAACACATATCTAAGGAACGGGGAACCTATACATAGGATGTTATTTTAATGTGTCGAATAATTGCTACAATAAAAAAATTTAAAAAAATACTTCCTCCTCTTCCGTGAAAAAAAAGCTAAGTTGCAAAACTGATAATGAAATAGACATCTCATATAATCATGAATTCAATTCGATGAATTTGTTAGTTATTCAGTAATTCATTACTACAAATACAAAGTTCTTCAGGCTGAAAGTGATACCAGACAGTAACTAAGATGCATATAAAGAAAGCAAAGGTAAGGTAAATGTTTAACACATAAACTTTCTTTCCTAAAATGATTTAAAAGAAAATTGCATAAAATAATAGTAGCACAAAGATTAAGTGCGGAAATGGAACTACTCGAGAAGGATATAACATCAAGCAATAACACAAATCTATAGAAATCAAAGAGTGCCATAAATGGTAAATATATGCAGGTTAATATTAAAGAGCTTTATTTTTCCTTTCTTCTTTTTGTTTTAAAAATACCAAACTGAGTAACTATATAAGTAGGCACACACTGGTGGCTCAGGTCTGGGGGAGTAATAGGAGGGAAGAACAAAAAGGAACACCTAAATAAATAAAATGTTCCTTCCTCCTCTCTTTCTTCCTGTCTGCTGCCCACCTATTTTCACTCTTTCAGACACCCAGGTTTGAGACCCAGGGTCAGGGGGAGAAAAACAATTTTTAATAGAAGTTTTTTTTTTATTTGGGGTTTAAGTATATAATCAATAACTTTAATTTATTGCTGGGTTTATAACATACAGATATAAAAATTGCATGCCCTAGTAGCCTATTGATCTAGTACACTCTGGGCACAGTCTACATATATCCCAGGTTCAAAACCCAGAGCCAGAGGGAACAACTAATGTGAACAACCAAATAAAAAATAAAGTGCTTCTTCCTTCTCTCTCTTCCTGCCTGTTCTACTCTCCTTCACTCCTGCCTGCACCTTTAAAAAATATGTATATATAGCACAGTGAGGAGGAGGAACCATACTGGAAGCAAAGTTTCTACACTGTACAAAAATAAAGTTAGTAGTAGTATGAAATAGACCCTGATAAATTAAAAATATATTGTAATCCTAAGAGTCACTAACAAATTATCTCAAAAGTTAGTTTGAAAATCATGATTTTATATGTTTAGAGGTAAGTCAGAAAGAGAAAGACAAACATTGTATTATTTCACTCATGCGTGGTACATAGAGAAACCCAACAAACGAACCAAATCGAGCAAAACTAGAATATCAGTCTATAGGATCATATTTATGGTTATCAAAAGGGATGGGGAGGCAAGGTAGGCAAATCAGATAAAGGGGGTCAATCATATATGGTGATGAGTAGAACTGGACTGCTGGTAAACTTAAGGTCTTATAAACAGATGTTGATTTACAATGATACATACTTTAAACCTACATAATGCTATGATGTACTGCTTCTTCAATAAAAATTTTAAATAAAATATTAGAAAATATTGAATATAAAAGAAAGGAAAAACTAAGAAACAAAGAACTATGAGTTACACATAAGTAAGAAAACAACATAGGTATACTCATACTAATGATAACAAATGAGAATGAATTAAACACCCAACAAAAGGTAAAGATGGTCAGACTAAAATGACAAAAAAGATTAAAATAGGTTGTTTACACACTTTAAAGACATAAGTATGACAAAAGTAAACTGTCATGAAAACATTAAGTATAATACAGCTAAAGTACCTACACTATTATCAGTTTAAGAAAAAGTTATTAAGAAACAAAGCTGAATATTTTATGATAAAAAATGTTAGTTCCCTGGAATATATAAACACATGTACCCCTAATAAGACACCTTCAAAATACACCAAGAAAAAAACTGGCAGAAATTATTGCAGACAAACAAAGCATAAAGATGAACAAGATACTAAAGAGAAAATATATGTGTAACTGTAGTCCCAGCAAGATGTTTCAAAGGTCTGAAAGATGTTTCTAAAAATTAAATAAACAGCCATATTTTTCCAACTTGGACCAAAAAAAAAAAAAACCAGAAATAAAAGAATCTCAATAATCACTGCCTGACAATAATACATCTAAAGTAAAACCAAAGCACCTCATAATAAAATTGCTGAAAAACACAATAGAGTAGTAAAGAGTTAAGGAATGGGGAATACAGGGACATTACATATGAAAGAACAAGATAACAAAAACAGACATCTAGTCATCAGAAACTGTAAAAGCCAGAGTGTATTAATAGAGTGACATCTTTAAAGTAGTTTGCTTACAAATGAATGAAAAAATAAAACAGCTCAAGTAAGAAACTATGGAGGTAGGGGAAAAAAGAAAAGAAAACTTGCAAAAATTGCAGATTAAGAATCAGTTCATAAAATGAATGTTTAATGTAACAAAAACAGAATACTGCTAACAATGACCCAAAAAAAGCAATATGAAAATACCTTCAAAAGAATGAAAGTCTAGAAACAAAACATTACCTAAATGTTTACATTTTTAAGAGTTAAAATGAAAGACCATGACAGAAATAAGTCTAAAGAGGTTTAACCTTGTGGCTTAGTAGCTAAGATGCATGAAGAGCAAAAAGCTTAGGGCTAGGGTTCGAGACCCAGGGCTACAGAAGAAAAAAATGCCAAGAGTACTCATTTCCTTTAACCAACACCGTCTCTAAAAATGGTAAATAACAAAAATCTAACCAAGTTAACTTCAAAGTTCCATGGACAAAATATAATAGTAACAGTGCTGAGAGCCTGCAGAAGACTGACGTCAGGAGAACACCAGTCTGCTATGAAGAAGTCATGCAGCAGAGAAATGGCCACGGGAGTCTACATACCAAGTCCACCCCATGCCATGTCTACCAGTTGCTGAAGGACAGAACACAAGATGAATACATGACCAAACAACCTGACCCTCAAGGTCCACTAGAATATTCTTTATAAAAGAGTTAATAACCTTGGTCCTGACATCTTCCCACAAACCAACAGCTAAGTATGAGCATTCCTTCCTTACTGCTAACCAAGAATGTTAGAAATTAACCAGATGTCTCCCTTTACATATTTTCCTGGTTACAGAATGATTAATATACTCTTCCCTACACTTGGTCCATACAAACTGTATATAAACTATAACCAAAACTATGAAAGTGGGACTAGTTCCTCAGAAATTCCGATGAATGTTTTTTTCCCAGGCTTAAGTCCTCAGTAAGACACTCAATAAACTTATTCTGTTGACTTGTTAAAAAAAAAAGAAAGCAGGAGTGCCCTGGTGACCTATCGGTCTAGTACCCCCAAGAGCAGTCCCACATACATTCCAAGGTTGAAGGTTCAAGACCACTGTCCAGGGAGAACCACCAAGTGAGCACGATATAAAAATTTTAAATATGCTTCTTCCTCTCCCTCCTGTCTTGCCTGCCTGCCTACCGGTCTTCATTCCTGCCTGCACCTTTCCTTAAAAAAAAAAAAAAAAAAAGTTATGAGCTAACTTTTCAATACTTTTTTTTAAAGGGATGAAAGAGAAAAAAACAACAGACAATACTAATTAGGAACTATTTACATATGCCCTTCAAAAAGAAAGTAAATTTTGGTATATCTTTGAGTAATGGGAAAATTTACTCTTGTATTTAGTTACCAAAAACATGCAAGAAAAAAACTTCCAATTCAAAAGGTACTCCTTTTTATTTATAGTTCATATACTGATTATGAGCCAAGTGAAAAAAAAAAAAAAAAGTGACACCACAGGCAAGTCTAAGAGGCACAGAGAGGCAGACATCTCTGTGAGTAGTAAAGCTACCTAAAAAAAAATACTTTAAAATAAAAAGTTACATAGAACTCAAAATAAAAATGGATTCCAGGTATGCCCTTGTGGAGCAGTGGTTAAGTAGGTGGCTCGAAAGAAGCCACATACTCCTGGGTTCAAATCTGGGTCCAGGGGGGAACAACCTCGTGTGAACAGTTAAACAGAAATAAAATAAAGATGCTTCTTCCTCCTCTTGTCTTCCTGCCTACCTGCCTACTCAACACCTTCATTCCTACCTGCAACTTTCCTTTAAAAAAATAAAACCGAAATATTGTGAAACATAATTATATAAAATATCAAAAACGAAACTGAAAATATGAATTTAAATTTTTTCAGGGTGCGCCCTGGTGGAGTAGCTGTTAGGACAATCTCCTCTGAAGGATGCAGGTCACATACCCCTGAGTTCGAAGGGAAACAACTAATTGGAAATAAAATAGAATGCTTCTTCCTCTTCTCTTTGCCTGCTTGTCTGCCTGCCTGCCTGCCTACTCATCTTCAATACTGCCCGTGTTTTTCCTTTAAAAAAAAAAAAATTTCCAGGAAAAAAAAAAAAAAAAAAAAAACTTCATGAATCTAGTGAAAAGAATATAAAGGAAAAGGAGAAATGAACAAACACAAAAGAATTTTACTGGGTACACCCCATGTGGCTCAGGCGATTAAGATGGCTAGGAAGCAGGCCATGTAAAGTCTATGGAACAGATTCAACATCCAGGGCCAAGGGTTAAAAAAAAAAAAAAATTACCAATTCTATGTCAGCAAATAACTCATATAACTCTAAAGCAAGAAAAATTTACACCTACAGTAAATGAAAAATTTCCTAGGAAAATGTGATCTGTCAAAATCAAACCACTAAGTGAAAAATTAAACACTACAGAATAGATTGTAAAAAGTTGCCATTTAAAAAAATTGCGTATCAAGATGGCTTTACAAAAGAGTAATGTTTAAATATCAAGCCAGCATTCCATTAATACTCAACCTAAACTAGAATAAGAGTGATAAAGGAAAATCTCAACTGACTTTATAAAGTCCTATATTAATATTAAAAATTGACAAATGTAATACGAAAGAAAATTGCAGACCATTCTAATACATTGAGTCTGTATTTCTAAATGAAGTATTTGCAATCAATCTGCCAAAAGAAAAGAGTATTATGAGCAACTAAGGTATACATCAGGGGTTTAAGAATTATTTAAGGCAGGAATATTAACACAATAGTATGAAAATAACAAAAAAACCATATGGTTACATGAAGAGACGCTAAAGTGGCATATGACAAATTTCAGAATTACTAAAAAAAAGATAAGAAATAGAAGCAAGTAACAAATATTAAAAATCAATTACAAAAAATTAAATAGCATTAAATAGATAGCAAAACATTTAAAACCTTTCAAGTCACAAACTAAGAATCATTTATCAAAGAGGCAACAAAGTAAAATTATGGCAGACTCTGAAGTCAGACTAATCAGGTTTAAATTCCAAGTCATGCTGAGTTTTGTGGCTTTGGGTTAGCTTCTTAATGTTGGAGTTTTACTTTCCCACTTGTAAAATGGGGATAAAAATAGTACCTATATGTAGGGATGTTAGAAGAGTGTATATATTAATAAATGCAAAATCTAAGATACAGTAAGTACTCAAAAAAACGTTAGCTATTATTATTAGTTACTATCTGTCTCAAAGATTTTAGAGCTCCACTGTGCAACATAACTTTCTGCAATAATGGAAATGTCCAAAACAGTAGTCAATAAAGCCCCTTGGAAGGGGATTAGTACAACTAAGAAAATGAATTTTTAGAGTGAAGTTTAGTTAAGTAAATTTAAACAGCCACAGTGAGTAGGGGTAATGGAAAAGGACAAGGCACATCTAGAAAATGCAGTATACCTGATATGTTATTTAAAACTCCTAAAATATGGAAGATAATTTGACAACAAAATGAATATATGAAAGACAATTTTAACAGTCAGCCAACTTCTATTAATGGAAGAATAAGAAGCAAAATCCTCTCTTCTAAGCCCAGATGTAAAACTGAACAGTATTATCAGGTATACACAAACACACACCAAAAAAACCCTCCACATATTTATTTGATAGTACAAGGAACAAAATGAGAAGTGCTTATTCTACAAAAACTCCTGGAGCTTCAGGTAAAAACAGTGGGAGGTGCTAATTTTCTTGCCTGGGGATAACGACATGATCTCCACTCCCACGCTGACAGTTTGGTCTGCAAAATCAGCAGTTTTACTAGATTCCAAAGCTAACCATAATAGCAAAAGCTTTGCTGCATGAGGCAGAAGACTTGATTTTAGTTAACTAAAAGAAAGTCATTACTATTGGCAATGGCAAAAAATAATACAGATCTAGAAAATGTAGAATACCTGAGATGTTACTTATTTCTGCTCAAAATAAAGTACAAGTCTACTCAAGGTTTGTCCAAATTACTGGTTGACCACCCAAGCTATAAAGATACAGAAGCAACCCCCTACAAGTCAGGATACACCTTTTTTTTTTAACTTTTAAAAATAATGGTTTTATTGACATGTATAACATTCTAAAGCATACATTAAATGGCTTTTAGGATATTCAGAACTGTGCTACCACCATCACTATATAATTCCAGAACATTTCATCCCTGCAAAAGGAAACCCCTTATCCATTAGCAACTGCTCTCCATTCTTCCTCTCCCTGACAACCAGTAATCTACTTTTTGTGAATTTGCCTATTCTGGACATTTCATATAAATGGAATCATTCAATATGTGGCTTCTGTCTGGCTGCTTTCACTCAGTATAATGTTTTTACAGTTCATCCACATTGCAACATGTTATCTTCATTCCTTTACTACTTCATATTTAATTTTGTTTATATTACATTTTCTTTATCCATTGATCAGTTGATAGATTTAGGGTGTTTCTACTCTTTGACTATTACAAATAATGCTGTTATGAATGTTCATGTACACACATTTGCATAGACTGATGATTTCTTTTCTTATGGGCATATATCTAGGAGTGGAACTGCTGTGTCATATGGTAACTCTATGAGGGTAAACAATAATTGAAATTCTGAAGAGACATCAGTGATTATATACAGTAGAGAAGATAGATGCCACAGTTTAAGATTAAGTAAGTTACTAAAAAAAAAGAATGCCAACAAACCACACACAGAGACAGCAGAATTCAGGAGTTGTTAGGTATTATTTAAGACGTCCAGTTTTCCCTCAAAATTGAGGAAATACTCAAAAGAAACAGAGAAGCATGACCCAGCCTCAGGGGTAAAAATAAACCTTTAGGTAATCAACTGAGCCCAGACACTGGAGTTAGTAGGCAAAGATTTCAAAGCAGCTATTATAAATCAGGAATGAAAACAAACTTTCAAAGAAGAATATGATGGCAATGCTTCAACATATACAAAGTCTCAAGAGAGAACTAGAAACTAATAACTCGGAGATTAAAATACCCAAAATAAAGTTTTAAAATAAAAATAAGTTTTTAAATAAAAAATAAATTTTTGTAAAAATTTCATTACAATGGAATTCAATAGCAGAATTGAGTGTCCTTTTATATAAATGAAATCCAGAAAAGGAAAAAGTCCAAAGAAAACAGATCTACAAACAGGAGTGGGACAATGTCAAGAACTCCAACATAAATGTAATGAGATGTGCAGGAGATGAGTAAGAAGAGAAAACAAAGTCTGAAATATATTAATCTATACATTCAAAAAATTGGAAGACCTCAAATATAATAAACATGAAATGAATCAAATTTAGATATATCATACTCAAACTGCTGAAAGACAAAGACTTCCAAAGAAAATCTAAGTAGCGAGAGAAAAATAATTCACATTGACATCTGACTTTTCATCAAAAAAATGAAACCAACTATCAGGCAAGATGGTGAAATAATATGGATGCCAGGCTCATCTTCTCTTCACAAACAACACTACATTGACATGACTAATTGGGTCTGGAAAATGGGAGGACTGAAAGACGAGCATCTCCATATGGAGAGAAAAAGAAAGGTATTCTCTGCTATCCCAACACTTAAAGGTGCTAGTACTAGAGCTCTAGTTACACATATAAGTGCAATTTATGAAACAGATAATCCAGTATTCTGGGCCAACACCCTAGAACTGTACCCTACAATTTGTATCCAAACGCAGAAACACAGCAAGATAAGTAAAGAAAGTTCTTTAGCTTTAGCTTATTTAAAAAAAAAAAAAGTGGCCAGACAGCTCTAGTAGCCTAAAGGCACAGTCCACATATATCCCAAGGCCTCGCACAGCTCAAGATCAGGGCCCAGGCAAACAACCAAGATGAACAATTAAATAAAATAAGTAAAAATAAAATACTTCCTTTCTCTCTTTCTGTCTGCTTGCTTACTTGACTTCATTCCTTCTGCCCCTTTCCTTAGGGAGGGAAAAAACAAAAATGCAACCAAATATTTCTAGAAATAAAGAACTCAGCGTACCCCAGTGATTCAGGAGACTAAGGTACAGGCCATGTAAAGCCCATGAACCTAAGCTTGAGACCTGGGTCAAAGATTTTTAAAAAGAAAAAGAGGTAAATACCAGAAATGATGTATCAAAACAAAACCCCTGGTTTTACAAATAAAAAATTCAATGTAATCCACCAGAACAGTTCAAAGTAAACAAACCTTAATGACTCACTGAAATTAGGAAAACAATCAATAATCAAAATGAGGATTACAACAAAGAGAAAATGAAAAAGTCCCAAACAGAAAGCATAGAGCTAAGAAAACAAGAGCTAGGCTGAAAAATACAACAGAAGGGTTCAAGAGGAGATAAGCAACAGTCGGAAATGAGCTGGAAGACGGGGCAGGAGAAAACACCCAAGTAAATGCCCAGAAATTTTAAAAGAATTTAAAAATACAAAAATAGCATAAGAAACTCATAGGATAATAGCAAGAGGAATAGGAATTCAAGAGGAGAGATAAAAGGGTAGAAACCTTTGTTGAAGAAATATATAGCCAAGAATTTCCAAAATTTTGGAAAGGATCCAGGAAGCTCAGAGTTCCATACAAAGAAAACTAAACAGAGGCAAGCCAATGTATTAAAATTAAAAAAGTAGAAAGTTAAGGATAAAGAATGAATTCTAAAAGCAATTAAAGAAAAACAAATCACATGCCAAGGAACCCCTATTAGACTGCCTGTAGATTTCTTATAGAAACTTTATAGGCCAGAGGGAATGACATGATATAAAGTGCTGAAAGAAAAGGATTTCCAATCAAGGATATTCTACCCTTTTATATTATCACTTAGAATTGAAGAAATAATAACTTTACAAATAAAAATTAAAGGAATCCATTTCATTAAATCAGTCTTGTAAGAAATACTAAAGTTTATTTTGGTCCCCTACCCTTCCATCAAAAGATCACAAATCCAGATCCCAGGTATTTATATGGTCCAGTTTCTCAGCCCCTGCCCCACAAAGGCATACCCCTAAAGTGACATTTATAAAATGTAAAGAAACCCCATTGAGAAGTAGTAAGACACCAAAAATGTAATGTGGAGGTGGTGGTGAAAATAAACTATTAGAATGAAATTGAGATTAATCTGCCCAATAGGTTTTAAGCATAAAGCCTTATATGTAAACTTCCTAATAACCTCAAAACAAAAATCCATACAGGAAACAAGTATGGACCTGAACAGAGAATTCAAACATAATACGAAAGGAAGTTGTCAAAGCACAAGAGAATAAAAGAAAAAGAACAAAGACAAACTATAATAACACCCCAAAACCAAATAATTAAGTAGTAATAAATATGTATACTTCAGTTGTTACCCTAAATGGTAACAGTTTGAACTAACCAATCAAACAGGACAGCTGGATGAGTCTTAAAAAGTAAAAGCAACTTTTTGTTCAGGAAACTCATCTAAGCTCTATAGACAAATTCAAAGTTTAAAAGTTAGAATATTATTCTACAAGCAAATGGTAACCTAAAAAAATGTTAAGTACTACTAAACTTAAATTGGATGAAACAATTTCCAGGTTAAAAATAGAAAGGAACAGACAGAGGGATGGACGTCAATTAAAGATTAAAATATGTATGTACCACAGGATAAAGGAGCAAAATGCATAAAGCAATTACAAACAGAAGTTTTAAAAAATTACTAGTAACACAATAATAGTAGAGGACTTCAACACCCAGCATATAACAGTGAACAAATCAACCTGACAGAAAATAAAAAAGGAAACAATATCCTTAAATGACAAACCAGAACACAAGGGCTTAATGGACATTTATACAACTTCCCACTCCAAAAGAGCAAAATTTACATTTTTCTCAAGTGCACAGTCTCAAGGATAGATCATATGTTGGAATTCACAAAATAACTGACAATAAATTTATTCAGATTGAAATCATACCAAGCATCTCTCTATTCACAATACTATAAAACTGCAAGTCAAACACAAAAAAAGAAAACTGGAAAAGTATCAGTTGGGGACTAAATAATGTATTTCTGAATAACCACTAGGTCAAGGGAAAATTAAAGCAGAAATTTAAAAACACTTGAAGATAAAGCACAAGTTATCAGAACCTATGGGATGCAGCAAAAGCAGTACCAGGAGGAAACTTAATAATAATACAAGCTTACATCAAGAAACAAGAAAAATATCAAACAACTTAATGACACACTTAAAGAATCTTGATAAAGAACAAATGAAACCAAAAGTCAGTAGAATTAAATAAATTATATCAAAATGGAAGTAAACAAAATGGAACCAAAAATACAATACAAAAATCTTTGAAATTGAGTTGGTTCTTTGAAAAATTAAGCTTAAAAACTTGAGACTCAAAAAGAGAGAAAGCTCTAATAGTCATAGCGAAAGAAAAGTTCCCCCAATGTTGCAGAAATACAAAAGATTTTGAGACTATTATGAACAACTACATGCCAATAAATTTCATAATCTAGAAGAAATGAATAAATTTTACAACTATATAATTTACCAAGCCTGAATCAGAAAGAGAAAACCTGAACACACTGATCCTAAGTATAGAAATTGAAAGAGTAATTTAAAATCTCCCTAAAACAAAAGTTCAGAACCAAATGACTTGATCAAACTTTCAAACAACCTCACTTTTTATAGCTCAATAAAACCATATAAAATGGAGGGAAAACAAATCCCCAAAATCCACTGTCAAGTTTTGCTGTTTTTTTTTGTTTTTTTTAAAGGAAAAGTGCAGACAGGAATGAAGGCAAATGGGCAGGCAGGCAGGGAGAGGAGGAAGAAGTATTTATTATATTTAGCTGTCAACATTACTTCTTACCTAAGAAGGTAGGGAAGTGGGAAGAGACACACCTTTCCAGGGAATGAACTTCTACCACTACTAAGCAATTACAAAAAGGAATAAGATGGTGGGGTTGAGGTAAGTCACCACTCTACTTCCTGTCCCTTTCTCTAGAGTAAGGACTCAGCAGGGATTTAAATTTCCACTCATATCATGCAATTAAATCGGTGGTATCAGTCAGTCCCACTCTTCTTTCTTTCCTGGTGTATCAATAGTGTTCAGTGGAACTGAACCTACAAGGCAAAGAAGTTCTATGAGTTGATACCCTACATCTGCTGGGAAGAACCAAGGGGAAACTGAAATTCCACCTCCTCCACATGCAATAAGGCAGTTAGAACCAGTACTCTGCTTTTGCTATGATGGTGTCAGAAAAGATCATCAGGAAGCTGAAAACCTGTTTTACCACATTATCCAAGGCCCCAGGTTCATATCCAAGGACCAGCAGGAACAATCAAGATGAACTAAATAAAATAAATGACATGCTTCTTCCTCCTTTCTCTTCCTGCCTGCTTGCTTCTGCTAGCCTTCATTCCTGCCTACACCTTTCCTTAAAAAAATAAAAACCTGGAACCAATGTTTTTTACAAATAACAATCATGAAATCTAGTCAGATTCAAAGAAACTTGTCCTCCTCTATCATCTTATCATGGCTCACATACCCTGCCCTTGAAACCATAAAACAAACTGGGGAAGAAAAAAAGAAAACTGGGTCAATGTTAAGAATAGCCTGGATTAGAAGCAAAAGTATGAGAGTCAAAATCAATCATATACTATGAACATGAGAAAGGAGGATCATCATCTCAAATCAACGTTAAGAGCAAACTCAAACTAGCATTAGCAACACTGATTTCTTTAAAATATTGGAAGAAATACCTTCAAAGTTCTGAGAGAAAAATATTTTTAACTTAGAATTCCATATCCAGTCAATCTATCATTTAAATGAAAGAATAAAATAAAGAACACTATGAAAAATGCAAAGGTTCAGAAATTTTACAGATTCTTAGGTAGTACAAACAAAGGAACTGAACACACACACACACACACACACACACACACACACACAAAAACAAGGGTTGAGAGGAGGACACGGGGGCCTGGAACATGTGCAAAATAATTAGAATCGAAACCCTCTTCTTAAGGCAGACGAAGTAGTACAACCTCAGTTAAAAAGGTGAATAAGCAAATAATAATGAGAGTAAACTTTTTTTTTTATTATCAATAGTATAGAAATAAAATTGTCTGCAATGGCCCGGGTTCGGTGAGAAAAATAATTTTCTCCTTAGAATTTCCAAAATATAGGTCAACCTATAATATAAAAGTAAACCCTAAATCAACATCTGCCAGTTCTAAGAAACACCAAACAAGAAGTTAACCAGTGATTTCGTGTTGGTGGCACTCCACAGAAGCAAAAGCAAAACATTTTTCAGAAGTTAATCAACCAGGTCCAGCAGGATTCAAATACATTCTAATGAACATGCTCACAATCTTAAACTATGTAACACTGGATGGTATCATCTACCATGACCAAGAATAGGTAGAAACAAGTAACAGTAAAATAAGGTCTCGAGAACTTTAGATAATGAAATTGGTAAATATAAAGTTAGTACACTTCAGATATTGTAAAAGTAAAATGAGATGCACCTTGGTGGAGTAGAGTTAGGTCAATCAAACCTCCAAAGGAGGGTAAGGCCACATACCCTGGATATGGGTTTGAGTCCTGGGTCAGGGGAACAACCAGTGTGAACTAAATAAAAATAAAATAAAATGCTTCTTCCTCCTGTGCCTGCCTGGCACCTTTCCTTTAAAAAGAAAAAAAAAAAAAGAAAGCTATAGTAGTAACAGCATAAAATACAATGGGAAAAAACCTGACACCCCCCACACCAAAATCTCATACATCAAAAAATTCTTCTAGAGTATATTTTGAAGTGTATATTAGTAATCTATTGCTGTATCACAAATTACCCCAAAATTTAATGGTTTATGACAAAAATAACATAACAGCTCACTATCTTTCAGTTTCTGAGTCAGGAATTTGGGCAAGTATTTCTGGCTCTGTCTCTAATGAAGTTGCAGTCAGACAGTGGTCACGATTACAGTCATCAGAAAGGCTGACCACGTTGATGGATCCACCTCTGAAGTAGCTCATTCACGTAGTTGACAAACTGGTGCTGGAAGGAGGCAAAAAGCATTTTTGCAGGACTGTTAAAGAGTGGTAGCTGTTTTCATTCAGCACAAGGGAGCCAATGAGTAAGGAAAAGGTTGTATGCCTTTAGACTTAGCCTCAGAAATTACTGTTGATTCTGCCGAGTCCTCTTGAACACCCTCATGAGCCCGGAGTCTCTGTGGGCGAAGACTACAGAAGGGGTGAATACCAGAAGAGAGGAACACTGGTGCCCTCTTAGAGGCTAGCTGCTATGCCAAATCATTAGCAGTCGCATAATAATCTTCAACCTACATAACCAACAAAGGTATACATAACTTAATCAGTATACATAACTTTTCAAGAATTCTTGCAGGCATACCCGTGTCAAAGTGATTCAGAAACTGGACGTGGGGGGGGTGGGGGAGGTAATCTTCTAAATACTCTTGTAAAGCAAAACAAAAAATGGAAGCAAGCTAAAGAAAAACAGAAGACATGAGTAATTCAGAGAGGCAGCAAAATAAATTGCAAATAAGCACTCAAAAAGTATTATTCATTAGTACCAGATAATTCATGCTATTTACCCATCACTGGGGTATAGGCTTCAAATATTTTTCCAAAGTGATACAATTACTAATTACATCAATCATCTTCCCCCCCCCACCCCCCACCCCTTACTCCTTAGGTCCATTCTACAAGCTGACTAAAGACAGAGGTACTGTTTGTGGCTACAGAAAGACATCAGTTAATGTATCTAACACACCATGCACCCAACCTATGAACTTGGGTCTCAAGAAAGTAAAATGACACAACTCGGTTGATCATAAATATGAGAAACACCAGATTTATCATGTTATTTACAAAAGATCAACTTCAGTTATTAAGTACTTTTTCACCTTTGCATTCTGAGGGATGGGTCTCTTTATGAACTGTGACATGTATCCCAAAAGGAAGGAATATAAATATGAGTCTGCCACCTTCCACTATTCTGTGGTCTGACATTCTTCCCAATGAAACCTCATTCTCATTCCCTATTATGCCTTTAAGGGAGGGATCAAACTTTTAGGCTGATGATCCCTCCTATACTCTGAGAAGCTCAAGATAGTTTTCAAGGATTTTTTAGGTGGGTTTAACCTATCAATATGTATAGTAGAAGTAAAAACTAGGAAGAAAAATGTTTTAGTAATAGTGTAATAAATAATTGGTAACAAATAATAGTAAATTCGTTTCATTATTTAAATCTGCATGCAAATTCATTTTCATTTCATTAAATTCAAACGCATTTAAAAATAAACTCACTGAATATTGTTACTTTATATTTTATCAGAAATAACTATTCTCCAAAGCAGAGTGTGATGCTGTTTTTACTTTTTCTTTTAACAGAGGTGGGGGAAGAGAGAGGAATGGAGGGAAGGGGGTAGTTGAGAAAAAAGCGTTTTCATTTAGTTAGTTGTTTATCTTGGTTTTGCTCCCTGGCCCCAGATGGCAAATCTTTATCCTGTGCTTTACATGGTCTACACTACACCTGTCTCAGCTCTCTGAGTCACAACAGCAAGCCATTTATATTTTTTCCATTTCTTTAATGTCTGGTTAATATAAGACTGCTGAATACATTTTTGCATTTAATCTGCTGTGATGAGTGTTTTGAAAAATATGAAAAAATGTGGCCTCATACGATACATTTAAGGGAAGGGTATTTTACAGAAAATTGTGTGGATAATCTTCTTTGACATAAAAAATCATGTCTTTATTTCTTAAATGTCTGTACAATGTGGAATTTCAAACCATACTGGTAACTTTTACTACTCTCTTACATTAACATCTACTGGTCTATTTTGTACTTTGACTCTCTCCTATGCACCATTTAATATCATGTATTGGTCATTTGAAAAATACTGGTTCACTATGCAGATCTTCTAAATGTTGACACTTCATCACGCAATATAAAAAAATTGTTAAACTTATTACCAATTTCATCAAAAGAGTCTTCAGATATTAAGAAGCTGTCAAGCTCAGGGCGGTAGATACGGAGTTTTCCAAAATTCAAATTTTCATTTAAAAGTCCAATTTTTATCACTGGCAACATATTTCAGTAGTTGTACTTAAAATGACAGGCTCAATTCATTCACTTTTGAGAACGTGGCTGCCAAATGCTTGAAAACCACAGTTTATCATTCTTTCAAGTTAGAAATTATTTTCCATGATAAAAGGTGGGGGGGAGCTAACTGGCTTGGAAATCAAACAACTGCATAAGCACCCTTTTCTTCTTGTACTTCAGTATGCAGCAGAAGCACTTTATGTACAGTTCCCATTTCATTACACAGGATATTAAGAACCAAAATTTAACAAATAATATTTTACTGCTTCGTCAAGGGCATTAAATGAAACCAGAATGGTTTTTGTTGGTTTTACTTTTAATGTAAGCGTGTGTTGGTAAAGATACAACGATTTTTAGTATGATTTGGAGGCGCTGCATTAATTATGCTGAAGTGCCAACAGTTTTATCCATCATTCCTTCTGTATCCCTAATAAAATGCTAAAATAGTGATTAAGGCAAATAATAAATCAGTGTTATTATGAAAATAGTTTTAACTTTGCCGATGCCAGAATGGGTGTCAGGGACAATAACTCCACCCCTCACCTCCAACCTTGATCCATGGACCAACTTTGAGAATCACAATCTTAAGGTATTTTTGCTTAGGGTCTAAGAGAATATATGAGGAAATAAAAGCAATTCAATTCTCCTAACTGAAAATTCTGATATGCAGATACTAGATTTTGTCAAGGCTTAGGATTTAGCACATCAATTTGTTAAGTGTTTGCATTACAAATTTTAGGTAACTGGAAAAGTTTAGAATGTGAATGACTTTGTCAGGTGTGTTATACATCACAGATATCAGAGAAGCCTAGACAATATCAACAATTTTTCTTCCAGACCCTTATTTCTACTTACTGTGAAGGAGAGGTAGTCACAAAGCCTTGGGAGACAAATAGAAGACAACAGAAAAAACAATACTGCAATGTACTGGAGATTTAATGTATGCCAGACACTACTGAAGTACTTTATAATTCACTCACAATTTAATTCTCACAATAACACTATAAAGTAATTTTAATTACAAGCCTCAATTGACAAAAGTTAACTAAGTTATCCATAGTCATTCAAGCAGTAAATGGTGCTGTTCAAAAATAATTCAGGTTGTCTCACTCCAGAATTGTACGCACTTAACTAACCACAATGCTACTAGAAGTTGCTAAAAAGTGTTTCCCTTTTCTCTGACAAACCTTTAATGACTGGTGGCTAAAGACTACATTACCATTAAAAATTCAAGTTTGTCATGTCAAATAGGGCATTAGAGAAATTAGGGTCTAAAAATGCTCAGATAAAGATAATAATGACTAACAAACTGCCGTTTAGTTTATGTATTCCTGAGGCAAGACTCTCCAAGGGTTCAAATAGAAGAAGCTCTCCAGAGGCTCACCATGCTCAGAGATAAAGCAAACAAATACTCTGTGCAGGTGCTTTTCACACCACCCACTACCACTTACCACATGACTGTGGTCATCTCAATCTTTTCCCAGTAACTGAAGATTCAGAAACAATCATTTTTCCATATTGTTTCTTCCATCACTCTTCACAAATGATAAGAATATTAAATTTATATGGCTGTAAAAAAAAACTAGCATAAAAGATAAAAGAATCATATACTTTCACAGAATAAGAACTCAACCTCTTCAGATTGCAAAAGACCTGGAAAGGCTATCTTGATGCCTTGTCCAAGGTTACACAGCTAATTAATAACAAAACCTAAAGTAAGCTATACCTAATCCAGTTCTTCATACACATCACCATGCCCTTTCAGATGTGTTCTACTACAAATACAAAGTCTCATGTCTTTCAAGAGTTCATTTGAGTGGCTGAGATGCCACTGTACAGACCACATAAAGCCACACACTGGGGCTCAAGACCCTGGAGACAGGGAGAAAAACTGAAAATATGATCTAAGTAAAGGAAAATGTTTTTTTCAAAGCAAGTGAAGTGAACAAAACAAAAACCAAGCGTTTTGTGTAACTGACAATAGAACTAAGGGTAACAGCAGGGAAGGTGAGGGGGAGGGCAAGTGGTGGGGGGTACAATGGACAGTGGTGAAGGACTTTCAGTATTTTGGTGGTATGCATAGTGTGTTGTCATATATTGATGAACAGTGAACCTACACAGAGGGGCTTGTATTATTTTCTAAACCAAAGTTACCTCAATAAATATTTAAAAACAGGTGTTTCTTTAAAAAAAAGTTCATTTGAGAGTTTGTCAGAAACATCAATACAAATTTGTATTTTTGATACTTTACAAATTTACACATTTCCACTACTGAGAGCGATTTTGATTAAACTTGAAACAGAACTAAAATAATAATAATCACAAAAGCACTTTTAAAAACTACTGGCACGCCCCAGTGGAGTAGAGGTTTGGCGCAATCCACATACATACCAAGGTTCCCAGTTCAAGAGCTGGGGTTGGGAGAACAATCAAGATAAACAACTAAAAGGAAATAAAGTGCTTCTTTCTCCTCACTCTTCCTGCCAGCGTGCCTACTTGTCTTCATTCCTTATGTACCCTTCCTTTAAAAATAAAACAAAACAAAACTCACTATTGGCCAGCCCCTGCCCCCTGGGTTGGAGTAATAGTTAGGTTAATTACCTCCAAAGGACACAGGCCATATAGCCCTGGGCTCAAGTCCTAATGGGGGAGGGGAGGGACACACAGGGACATGGGACACCAGGATAATCAGTGTGAACAACTAAAATGGAAATAAAATGTTTCTTCCTCCCTATTTGCCTACTCATCTTCATTCCCAATTGCATCTTTCCTTTAAAAATTATAATAAAAAAATAAAAGTTCACTATTGAGATGCAATGAATATTAACTAGTTTATTTGATTTTCTAAATACTTCAACAGTAAATGCATAAACCTTTCTCTTCAAAGTATTTAAACCCATGAATACCAGAAAGAATGAGATTCACATGAGGTACCAGTTAAAAAGGTATATTCCTAGTATTATTCCCAAATCAATTAAGTTTCCAAAAGTCAAAAAAGGAGATGTGTTTTTTTTTTTTAAAGAAAGAGGTATTTTTAGAGAAGAGGAGAAGGAAGCATTTGTATTTATTTATTTTTGGTTGCCCATCCTGCACCTTCCAGATGGAGATCCCAGGTCCTTGGGCTTCACAGGGTCTACACCCTAGCCACAGGCTTAGACACCAGGCCATGACCCCAAAGTGGTTTTTTGTTTTTTTTTTTTTGGATAGCATGCATCAAGTTTATTACACAGAGGCAGACAAATCTCTGTGGGTGGTAAAGCTACCCAAAAGGGTATTTTGAAAAGTTCTCCATGTAATTATTATTCATTCAAGATCTTTTTATTGAACAATTGTGCTACAATGTTCTAGTGGGAAACAAGAAACAACGAATAAACAAAAAGTAAGCATTTTAGACTTTAGCTGTGCTACTGAAGGTCACCTCACAAATTGATTAACAAAAATCAGCCTATTTTTCTCTTTCTTGAAATTTGCTTGGAATCACTCATATTGCTGGTGGAAAAAAACAATCCAAAGCAAAAGGATAAGATCAAAAAATTGAGCTACAAATGGTGGACACAGCCTGGCGCCAGCCCTACAAAAATGACAGAACAGCCCAGTGTGTACATCAGCCAGTCTCTCTCCTTCCCAAGCCTGGCGCCACCCCTACAATGATAACAGAGCAACTGCCCCAGGTGTTTATCAGCAGACTCTCCCCTTTCCTGTATCACCCTGGGGCCTCCAGAAATGCAAGTCCTCCCCTTCCCAAAAACCTTTGGGACCATTTCCCCTTTTCCTTGACCCTTTAAGAAGACTCCATTCCACTTGGGGACAGGATGATTATTTTTGGACACAAGTCCACCAAACCCTAAGTTTCAATAACTTGAATAAAAGCCTTATCCTCTTAATATCAAATCTCATCCTCTATGATGGACAGTCCATAATGATGGGCAGCAACAATCTGGCACTTTCACTATGAAGAATATCAGACAGTAACAGTGATCTGTATAACAACTGGAAATAGTTGAAAAGAGCAGACACTGATTTCTAGGATTGTGAAAATACTGTTTATGATACGACAAGGGGAGGTTATTCATTTGTGCAAACTAATATAGACTGTACCAATACTTAAGAGTAAATAATACTAAGGTAAATTGGACTCTGGGTGAGTATGATAATAATGTAGGTCCATCAATTGTAACAAATGTACTACTTTTTGGGTGATACAGGTAATGGAAGAAGCTATGCATGTGTGAGAGCAGGGTATATTTAGGAAATATCCATAATTTCCTCTTAATTCTGCTATAAATCTAAAACTGTTCTTTAAAAAAAAAAAAGCCTTTTCGGCTCGGGGATCATTTAAAGCCCCAGAACCTGGACTTGCAACCCTCAGGTGGATGGAGAGGACCAAAATAAACAAATACTGATAAAAAAAAAATGCTTTTCTCTCTTTCTTCTTGTCTTCCTTCTGCTTTAAAAATAAAAAGTGAAAAAAAGGCTCCCCGTACCACCCCCCAAAAAGTCAGAGAAGGCCTTTTTAAGGGGACAACACTTGAAGTGAAGAACGTTCACACAAGAACACTAGTCTCACATGTGTGTCTGGGCAGAAATTTCCGTTGCCAACAAGACTACAGACGCTGCTACTGCTGGTGCTGGTGGCTCAGAAACCACACCTGGAGGAGCACCCACGCGGCGGACACGGCTAAGCTGAACACTACATAAGCCCAAGGCCTGGCCCAGGCAGGACCGAAAAAAAAAAAACACGCTTGGAGAACCATTCAACTAGAGGAAAAAGTCGAAGGATGAACAATGTGAACAACTTTGATGTGTCAGAGAAAAAGAAGAAAGGTCAGTGAGGAGGGAGTGTAATGAACCACCCATTGTTTCCCGACCATTTAAGATGGTGAATTGGACTATACTAAGGATCCCCCCCAAACGAGAGATGGAATCACAGGTTGTTCAATAATTACGTGCATTTGCAAAGCATTTCACAATCATTATTTTAATTTGACTTGGGAGATACCGTAAAGGATTATTAGCGAAAGTTTAAAGATAAACTGAGGGGCAGAGCATTATGAACTTCTTTTAGATAAGGAAACAAAAGAACTATTTCTCCTGGCTCCAAATCCAATGTTCCTTCTAGAATAACATGTATGTTTTAAACAGCTAAGCAAAGGACATTTAAGAGTTAATACTAACAAATAAGTTTCTAGACTCCCTGCCTAAAAACACGCTGGCTTCCAGGCTTGACTTGTTTTAAACACAGGTTCAAAACATTACCTTTAGATTGCCAGTATTCAGTCCCATTTACTAATTTCTCAAACAAAGGTTGGAGAAATAGAGGGAATTTACAGACTATTATCCTCTCCCCTAGTTAAATATGAGTCAATTTCATTACCTCAGGCCCTCAGTCACATCAAACACAATTTTCAGCTTGTGTTCTAAGTCAACTAATCTAAGTTTACCAGAAGAACACTAATTCCCACGTCCTAGTATACTCGAAAAGGCCCTGAACAGTTATACAGCCAATATCCACCGACACACTCATTATCACTTAGTACCTTTTCCATTAACCCTTTACACTAATATTGTTACTTGCTTGTTTCAAAACTTCGAACCTAAAACATCCATTTGTATATCCTCCCCCTCTACCGTGCACACAAACCTTCTTCTGTGCCTGAATTATTCTAATTGCATTAATAGCACTGCCAACCACCAAACAAGAAACGTGGAACTCAATCTAGACAAGTTTGTCTTCCTCACCAATTTCAATGCACAGCCCCCATCTTTATTCCAATAACTACTTAGAATCAGTTACTACTAATAAATTAGCTGCCATTCCATTGGTAATTACTATAAATTAACCTGTACAAGACACAAATAAGAATTTGCAAAGCAAATATCCAAACTCAAATGTATTTCAATAAGTCTGTATCTTTCCTTCATGCCAAAATGACTCCGTCTTCACTAACTGATCGTCAGCTCTTTACTACCCACACCAAAGGCTAGTATCTCACCTAGACCACAACCAAAATTCTCTTAATTGATCCTACATCAAGGCTTGTCTTCCTCTACCTTTCACTGTGCCCCATCTGATCTTTCTGGATCACAAATATGATCCTTTTATTCTCTTGTCTTTACACTACACGCTACAGGATGAATCCCAAACCTTAATTTCATACAAGCTGGAGTGCTCTGGTGGAGTAGCAGCTGGGCACAGTTCACATACATCCCAGGGTCCAGGGTTCGAGTCCCAGGACCGGTAGAAACAACCAAGATGAACTAAGCAAAATAAATAAAATACATCTTCCCCCTCTCTTCTCCTGCCTTCCTATCTCTGCTTCCCTTCATTCCTGACTGCACCTTTCCTAAAAATAAAAATTAAAAAACAGCTGGTTCACAATCCCTTACTTGCAACTCCCAAATTCAAAGCTTTGAAATTTTAGGTTTTTTAAAAAACAAGTTTGCAACAAAATCAACCCAGAATTGATGTACCCTGGTGGATTACCTGTTAGGTTAATCACCTCTGAAGGACACAGGCCTCATACCCTGCATTCGAGTCCCAGATTGGGGAAGGGGGGGAGCACAACCAGTATAAACAACTAAATAGAAATAAGAAACGAGGCCGCTGCTTCTTCCTCTCTTCCTGCCTATCCACCTGCTTTCATTCCTGCCTGCGCCTTTCCTTTTTTTTTTTTTTTTTTTTTTTAAAAAAGTCCACCCTTAATTGTGGGAGGCTATTTATTGTCTAGACCATTTTATGCGACATTCACGTTTCAATGCATAAACATTAATATGTCTAACAATGATCTGTACCTCAGACCAGAGTATTACATAAGAGACTGAACAGAAAAGAGAAAAAGAAAAATTTCCGAACTGTTCTGAAGACCAACACATACCTAGTCCCAAGGGTTTCAGATAAAGGTCTGCACAGCCCTTACCTATTCAGTACAAACTAATTTCCACCAATCACCTGAGGTCCAGGTATGTGCTTGGCACCCTGTGCCCTTAATACTCAACTGGGTGAGTTACTCACCGTTCAGGAAACCGGCTCAAGAGTTTCCTTTCCAAGGACTTTCTTTCTCTGGATTGTGATTATACCAAGTACCTACCTTCACTTCTCCACGTTATGCACTTCCCTTTACATTAGACAGTAAATGAACTCCTTGGTGAGGATTTTATTCATTCCTAGGACAGTGTCCGTAACAATAGTGGCTCATTACTGTACAATTAACTGAAATTTACTCCCAGTTCTAATTCCCAATTCCCTTCAAGGTTCAGGTCTCTAGCACCCCTTTGGATTTTTCTCTAACCATGCTGCGTCCTCAAAGCTATTTTCGCTTCCAGAGTTGCTCCTTCCAAATGTCATCTTAAATGTACTTTCTACCAAACACCATCACAGCCTTCAACTCTCCAGTGTCCTTTATCTTCCTCTCTTTAGTCCCTAGTCCTTTCCAGTAGCCTTTAACACACCAAGTCTTCTCCCTCTAAGGCAATTCATCCTCACATTATCAATGCCTCTACCGGCTTAAGGCCTTCCCTCCCAAAATGCTTCTCAACAGCAGTTCCCAGACCCCTCATCTCTCAGCGTGCGGGTCACAAGCTCTCCAACCTGCGTTCCGCACAAGTCTACGCCTTCCCGGTTGGCATCCGCACAACACAAACCCCTCCCCTGCAGTCGGTGTCCCCTCCCCCAGTCTCTCCTAGTCCGCACTACTCCCTTCACCCTCATCTCTCCGGCGGTGCAGCTTCTCTGGAAACTGTCCCAGGGGTCGTGCCTTTCACCTCTGTAACACCCCCTTCACCATTACGACAATCCCAGCAGCTCCAAACCCGTGCACCTCCGTCCCCTGGTCCTCCTCGGACCCGCAAATCCCCTTCGGTCCAGACCTCGGGCAGGGCCTCCCGCTCACCTTGCTGGATGTCGCCGTTGCTGCCCCCCGGGATGGGCACGCTCAGCTGGCGCTCCGGCTCGGGCAGGCAGCGCAGGCAGAAAGAGTGAAGACAGGGCAGCAGCTTGGGCTCCGCCTCACGCCGGCTCTGCAAGCTCTGCTGACACACGGCGCAGGTGTCCAGGAGCGAGCCTGGCGGTCCAGCAGGCGGCCCCGCCGAGGGGCCCGGAGCGGGAGCCGCCGCTGGAGCTGAGGCCGGCGTCGATACCGCCCCACCGGGAACTCCAGGGCCCACTGAGGCCGCAGGAGCTGAGGCCGTCGGGACCGAGCCAGAAGAGGCCGCGGCCACCCCACCGTCGTCGGGCCCGGCCGCGCCGCTCTCCGCGCCGGCCCTGCCGCCTTCCTCCTCCTCCTCCTCCACTAGCACCGCGGCGAGAGGCGGCTCCGCCTCCTGCGCCGCGGGCCCGGCCGCCCCAGCAGTTACCGGCGTGCTACCGTTGCCCCCGCCGCCGCTCTCTGCCTCGCCGCCGCCTTTGTTTTCCGCCATGTTTTCCTCTTTGAACCCGCCGGACCGCCCCGCGCCGCCCGCCGCCCGCGCCGCCGCCGCCGCCGCCCCCAGCCCCAGCCGCAGCCGCAACGAGAGCGGACGCCGAGAGCGAGCAGCCGAGCGAACAAACGAGAGCGCGCGCGCACCCGGCACACCCGCCTTCACGTTGCGGGTTGGAAGGGGGGCGGTCGTCGCGCGCGCACGTACGCGCCGACGTCCTCCGGAGGGAGGCGGGAACTCCGAGCGCGGGCGCTGACTCGTCCCCACCCCTTCGGCCCTTCACTCCCCACCCCCGCCTCACACCCCTCTGCCAACTTCTGGGTTGGGATCGTTAAGTCCGCGTCCTGGCGGTTCTGCTGTCAGGGTGCTTTTAAAGTCCGAGGCGGTTGACGCGGAACTGCCTTTGGCGACGAGTGATTATGAGTCTGAACGCTGCGGTGACTCGGGAAGAACTGGCAGGAGTGGAAGGATAGGAGGCCCGGGTCAGCTCCTGCTGAGCGCGTATCCCCCGAGCGGGGCCGTCCCCATAGTCGGGGTGCGTCGCGGAGCGTCGCGGCTGCAACCTAACTTGTCGGACGGTGGTACGCGAGGGTCAGCTAGCGCAGAGTTACGGACCTCCAGGGTCTCTGCTTTAGCGGGCCGTGTTCTTTTGGGTGGTTGTCTCTCAGGGGTCAGTAAAGCAGGGCCTTTTTTTTTTTTTTTTTTAAATCTTAGGAGTAGACCAGAAATAGGTTGTACAGATCCAGTGCAAGAAACTCAACAGCTATTTTTAGTTTCTAAGGTGATTGAGGCGCAAATGCTGCTACATATCAGAAAACCAATCAGCTGAGGAGCTTTTGGGAAACACAGATGCCTAGGCCACACCCCAGACCTGAATCAGGAAGTCGGGGAGATGATGGATGTGGAAAAGTCGCTTGAGCTGATTCTGTTGTGCGTCAATTTGGAGAACCGACAAACCAACCAATGTTAAGTCCTGAGAGTCCCACTTAGTATCCTGGAGTGAGTTGGGTTACAAATCCCCTAAGACGGTGATAAAGCTTTCAGAAAGGGTTGTACTTATATGAAAAACAAGTACAGTACTCTGGGGATTTTTATATAGTGCAGTGGCTTTTTTAATATTAGGATCATGAAGAGCTTTCGTCTTCTGACATTATTCCTAGGAAACTTATTCTCTGATGTAATGTAATCTACCTTGAAACATTTTTCATTTGTTCAAAAATATTTGTTGATCTCTTACAGTGTGCCGGTAGTGTTTTAGAGACACTGTGATTACAGCAAAGAACAAAGAAGATCGTTGTCTGCAGTGTTTAAAATCTAATGGGTGTTTAAAATCTAATGGGTGATGTTGACAAATTTATTCCAGGGAGTGAGAAATACTATGAAGAAAAAAAATAAGAGTAAATGAGATTGCAGATAGATGAGGCGGGCCTTTCTTAATAAGGTGAAAAAGACCTGTGGCTCTTGCTGAAGAGTGTTCCAGGCATTGTAACAAACAATAGGGACAAAAGGGCTGAGGTAGACAGGTATTTTTGCCTTGTTAGAAGAAACACAGAGTCAATGTGGCTGGAATAACTTGAACTCAGGGAAGAGTAGTGAAACATAACCTAAGAATTAAGGGGGCCAAGTCTTACACAGAAATGGTCTTTTATTTTTTTTAACTTTTGTGCGTTGAAAAGAACTTTGAAAAACTGTTTTATCACCTCAAAAATGGTAAATTAACTCTAAAGTGTCTCATCATAGTATACAGTGAAGAGTTAACAGTATAATTTCTGACATTTTGCAATACAACAGGCCCAACTTAATCCCCAGTTTCCTTTCTTAAGACTCAGTTTCACAGGTCAACCACAGCTGGAAAATATTACATACAATAAGATTTTGAGAATGATCAAAATCCTATAATGTTTATGACAGTATGATTCTATTTTAATATATTAATTTACATTACAGTATAATTGTTCTATTTTACTGTTAATCTTATTGTATCTAATTTGTAAATTAAAGTTTATCACATATATATGCATAGGAAAACCATTGTATATATAGGGTATTGTACTATCCACCATTTCAGGCATCCACTGAGGGTCTTAGAAATGAATATTCCTGGCAGATAAGGGGATGATTATTGTGCTGATGCAATTTTAAATTGTTACATTACTTTTAAATCTATCCAGTGAAAAAAATAAACACTAAAGTGGTTTAACAAATACCATCATCCATTTTAAAAGTACACAATGAAAAAATGTTATAATTTGTTAAATATTAAACAAAGTAATTGTTGGGAATGTCTTAATGACATGGCTAGTAGTTTGAGATTTGTTTTTTCCCTTAGTTAATGTAGATGTGGATAGAAATAACATTATTAGAATGAGACAGGATCTTGTATCAATTCTGTTTCTTATTTTCATAGACACAAACATGCATATATATGATTAATATATCCACATATATGATTAATTCCCTTTAAACTACCTTTATTTGTAGACCTCTTGGAAAAATTTCCTCGACTGGAATACCAAAGGAGCATTGATACCCCAGTTTTAAGATGCTGAGTGAAATGGGAACTCTGGGTTGAGTTATGGGGGAAAGATTTAAAGTCATGGAAAAAATCAGTATGGCTGCTTCCTGGAAAAATCATTTGTAGGAGATCAGAATGAAAGAAGGAAGACCAGTTAGGCTGCTAATGCAATAATATTTCCGTAAAGAATAATGGTTTGACTGAAACAGTGGTATCTGTGCAGGTGTTAAATATATATATATATATATATATATATATATATATATATATATATATATATGGAGTATATATAATAAAGCAAATAAGGACCTTTCTCCAAATTCACTTTCAGAAAAGAAAAGAAAATGGGCTTACTCAACTAAAATTGTGTTTCCTTGAATTTTTCTTAACCATTTGATGCCCACTACTGCTTGTTTTTTATTAAAATCTAATATAAAAGTGTAATCAAAATATTTAATCTCGTGGAACGGAAATTACTGTCCCCTCATTAAACTTACTATATGTTCTAATAATGCAATGCCTGGCTAATTCCTATCATGGAATATTTGGAGACATTAAAACAGATAACCCAGCTGTTTCTTTGATTTGCAATAAGAGCCTAGAATTTTTCAGAAGAAATTGAAATCATTCCAAGGCTTAGGCTGCAATATGATACGCACAAACCTGTCTGATGGAGGGATTGCTTAGCATGGAGGTTGAATCTGTACTCTGGAACCAAAATGCCTGATTTGAAGCATGGATTTACCTCCTTTTATGCTAGCTATGTGATTTGGGCTAACTTGCTAAATGCTTCAGTTTTTGCATTTGGGAAGTGCTACTATGGCACATGGTGAACATGGAAGGAATGTAAAAGTAAAGCCAAAGGTTTCTGAAGGAGACAGAACTGGAGAGAGAAATGGGACCCTCAGAGAAAAATCTCAAAAAGAGAAATTATGCTGTGAACTAAACTGAGCAGCTGATAAAAGTAGAAGCTATGCCCAGCCATTCCCTTGACTTAGGCTACCTTTTAACCTTGACCACACCTCTTGCCCAAGCATTACAGGGAAAAATACAATTCTGAAATAAAAAAGAGAGCTATAGCTGGGTGCTTAGCAGCTCTGCTACAGAGAAACCCCACCACCACCCCCCAAATTGCTGGTAACCCAAAGTGGAAGGAATTGTCCAGCAAAGAGAAAGTGCTGAAAGTGACACAGAGAGGTGAGTTTTGGTGAGCACATAATTCCTCAGCAAGACAAGAGGATAACAACAGTTAAGCAATAGCCCAGGAGTAGCATTTGCAACTCAGTTCTCCCTATAGCTGTGCTATCTCTGTGTGTGTGTGTGTGTGTGTGTTGGGGGTTTTTTTGTAAAGAGGAAGGAAGAAAGAAACGTATTTATTTAGTTACTTTTTAAATTTTTGATACCCCACCCCACCCCCATGAACCTGGGTCCTTGAACTTTACATGGTTCACTCCCCACTCAACTCAGCTGTTGAGCCTCCAGGGCATGCCCCCTCCCTGCAACTCTTAGACAGAGTAACCCTGGTAACTGTAGGAGTGGAATAGCACAAGAGGACCAGCTGAGGAATGCTGAGATGCTTTGAGACATGAGGTATTTCTATTAATGTGCCATGCTTGCAATCACCAGTGGGTGAAGCTAGGCGTAAAGGTAACATTTTGCAATTTAAAGTTAATTTCTCTGGGCGCGCCCTGCTGGAGTAAGGGTTAGGCACAGTCCACATACATTCCAAGGCCCTGGGTTTGGTACCAGGACTGGTGGGTACAACCAGGATGAACAACTAAATAAAATGAATGAAAATACTTATTCTTCCTCTCTCTGCCTACCTGCCTCTGCTCACCTTCATTCCTGCCTGAACCTTCCCTTTAAAAAAAAAAAGAATTCACTTCTGAACACTGGTATAGAGGCACAAACCCAGTGTCCTTCATCTTAACAGGACAACCTAAAACTGAAGGACATCTGTATATGTGTCATTGATAATGGTGTCTTTCCCAGCTTATTAGAAGGACTAAAGTAGAGGAGATAAGCCAGTACAAATTTGCAAATTTATGTGATCTGAGGCTTAACAGAATTTAAAACAAAATCAAAATGTAGTAAGGTTAAAGTTCATTTCTTGGCATTTTCTGATTTGTGTGCAAAGTGCTTTTTTTTTTTTTTTAAGGGAAAATTCAGGCAGGAATGAAGACGAGCAGAGACAGGCAGGAAGTGAGAGGAGGAAGAAGCACTTTATTTTATTTATTTGTTCATCTTGGTTTTCAATCTGATGCCAGCTCTTAAACCCAGGTCCTTGGCACATGTGGCCTGCACTGTCTGTCAAAGGCACCTGACCAAATGCTGCTAGGGCATGTCCCAAAGTGCATTTTGACTACCAGGTGATTTGTTGTCTGAATGAGTTTGAGAACCACTGGTATCAAGAAAAAGACAGATGGAAGAGTTCTGAATTGAATTGCTAACTCTTTGACTTTTCTGTATTTCTAAGGCTTTTCTAGGTCTCTTTGGTAATCCCTAATAGATGCAACATTTGAACTGCAATTTACAAAGTGCTTTCACACACATTATCTCTACTTCTTGAAACCAGTAAGACATATCCTAATTTATACAATAAATAACTTCATTATGAGTATACTATAATCCATTAGCTCTGTTACACAGTGAAGTTGTTTTCAGTTTTTGCTATTATAAACAATACTGTGATAAACATTATGATGAGTATTATGTCTATAATGTTTTCTTCCAAATATTTCTAAAAATAGAAATACTGATTCAACAGATATGCTCATTATAAAAAATTTTATATAGAAATTCAAAAAGTTCCTATTAGGATGGATTGTTTTGATGTATTTTGCTACTATAAATAAAAAGCACATTCACATGCAGTCTTCTTTTCACCTCTTCCTCTAAAGATGTTTCCTCACATTCCATTCATTCCTCAGTCCATTCTGGCCTGGCTTCCACTCCCATTAACCTATCAGACAGCTCTTCCTAAGTTATCAGTGATCTCCATTAAAAAAAAAAAAATCAAATGAACATATTTTATCCCTAACCTTACTTGTCTTCTCTGGAGGATTTAAAAGAGTTGACCATTCCCTCTTCTAGAATCACTTATTTCCTTGGTTTTCATTATACCACACCCTCCTGATTTTTTTCTTACCACTTGGACAGTTGTTTCTCTTTTACAGATGTCAGGAGTCCCCCAAGACCGATTAGAAGAACTCACAAGACTGAGAAAAACCGTTATGGTTTATTACAGTGAAACGATTAAGCTTAAAATCAGCAAAGGGAAAATGTGGATGGAATACAGTTCAGAATAAAGTAGACACAAGGTTTCAGGGGTCTCCTCCCACTGGAGTTGCACAGGTATTAATTCTAGCAATGATGTATATAATAACATGTATAGTACTGGCACACCCTGTGGCTCAGTGGATAAGGTGCAGGCCATGTGAAGCCCAAGGACTCTGGTTCAGGATCTGGGGAAGGCAAGTTTGCAACTTAGTTTCACATTTGTAAGGGCAAGCCTCTGACTCATGCAGCTGAAATGACTTAGGGTATAAACATGTAAAGTTTGTGACTGAAGACAAGGGAAAAAAACAAAACAAATAAAAATGCTTCTTCCTTCCTCTCAACAAATATTTTTATTGAGCATCAAAGTTGAATATCAAAATAATGATAGTAACAGGTTATAACCCACTGAATAAAATAGGAAACCATGAATCCAAACAGATAAAAATAGGTGAGCAAATTGAAAGTTTGTTGAGGAAATGTTATTAACATAGCCTCAAAATTTACTTATTTGCATACTTCATATCTTTTTATATACTTAATGTCAAAGTAATACAAAATATTTTTAGTTACGAAGGAAAAAGTATAAACTTTACAGTGGCAAAAACTGGCAGATGCTACCTTAATGAAGGAATTGAGCTTAAGTCATCAGAAGTAAGACAAACCAAAATTATATTAGGATGGTATGAGACAACAGAAAGGTTTTTGTTTTGCTTTTTTTAAGCAAAGTAACAGGCAGGAATGAAGGCAAGCAGAGGCAGACAGGCAAGAAGGAGAGGAAGAAGCACTCTGTTATTTAGTTGTTCATTGTGGTTGTTCCCACACACACACAAACATACCCCATCCCAGGTCTTGAACCTAGAACCTTGGAATATAAGTGAACTGGGTCTACTCCATCAGGGTGTGCCAAGAATTATGTATTTTATACTCCTGCTGGAATTTAGAACTTGGATCTAATTATGAGGAAACCAGATAAAACCAAATCAAAAGATAGTATTCAGAATTTCATATCTCTAATCTTGGAAACTTTTGTAGACAATGGCAAAGCTGTGAAATGGAAGAAACCTGGATTCTTGAATCACCATCTACTGAACATTTGTTTTGGAATTTATAGGAGTGATAATTAAACTTCTGTTTGGGCCACTATGCATTTTGGGAAGCAACAAAGTATCAAGGTCATAAATGTCAAGGAATGGTCAAGATCTTCATGTCTATGTAGATTCCCCAGATAAACATTATTAAATTATTTTTTTCTCAGGTGCCCTGGTGGCCTAGTGGTCTAGTACACCCTGGGAGCTGTCCAACAAACATTCCAAGGTCATGGGTTCAAGACTGGGCCAAAGGGAACAGCCTATGTGAACAACTAAACAAAAATAAAGTGAAAAAAAGTATATGTTTCTCCTGTTAATCCCTCTCATGTTAATTTGATTATTTGTCTCTGAGAACTGGGAGGGAGAGGGATCGCCTCTTTCCAATATCAGTACAGGAGGCCCCAGCAAAGATATGAGCGGTTCCTTGACAGGCTATTGAGGCTTATATGCCATCCTGAACTAGAAAAGAGTGGGGATCTGGGACTTTAAAGGGGAGGAATATGGGTAGAGCAAAGGTTTAGTAAACAGATGTTTGCCATACTATGTAGAGACATAGGGGACACAAAGAGGACTTTGAACAAACAGGTCTTACTAAATTTTCTCTAGCCATTGATCACTCTGATACAGACCCTCTGTCTAGATTCTTCTAGACAGACGAGAGAGGTAAAGAAAAACTGAGTCTGTTGGTTTGTTTGATTTTTTTAAACTAATCAACCTAAAATAATCCTTATGCCAATGAGAGCTATTTGCCACAACTTGTGGTGGAAATTTTGCTCCCCTATAATACCATCAGAGAATCAGGATTACTTATGTCTTGTTCTGATTTTGATAATAGATGCTATTCATCAGATGTTTTATATATTTCAAGCAGGAAGGAAGAAAAGGAAGATGTATCAGCAGCAGACTTCCACTTAAATCTCATTAGCCAGAACTAACTCACATGGTCACACTTGAACAAGAAGGTCAGGGAACATAAAGCTCTGCTAGAATAAAGCAAGCAATCTTACAAAAATCAGTATCTAGCTATGCAATCTCTAGCTGTGTAGCTATCTGATTCATGATTTAATTTATAGTTACTATTATCGAAAGTCAATTAGGTACACCCTGGTGGTCTAGTGAATAAATCCACTGCCCCTGACTGGCACAAGCCACATACATCCTAAGGACCCAGGTTCTCGTCCCAGGCCTGGGAGGAACAACCAAAATAAACAACTAAATAAAATAAAGATGCTTATTCCTCTTCTCCCTGCTTGCCTACTTGCCTTCATCTTCCCTAAAAAATAAAAATCAGTTAGATCTGTTTTTCCCCCTCGAGCATGACAAAATCATATGGTTTATAAATAGGGTGACTACAGTTTTTCCAAGACAATCCCAGTGTAATTATTAATAACATTCCTTTTCATTCTCAAGTATTTTGGTTTAGATGATAGATTACATGACTTCTTGATAGCTAAAGAGCAAAGGAAATGAGCTGGTCTAAGTGGAGCTGGTAATAGTGACATGGAAGGGATCAATGAAGAATCTACTTTCTGGAAACGATTAAGTCACATTTGTATTTCATATGAAGCTCACTGGGATTTTTTTTGTGCTAATACGGACCATCAGGTGGCATACTTCAGTTCAGGCATTATTTATAGGCTTTAAAAAAAACTTAACTTTCTGTATACTAGTTAATCCCAATTCTTCCCTTTTCTTTCCTTCTCATTTAACTTTAATACTACTTTCTATCATTCTTGTCAAGAACAGCTAATAAAATTCCTGCAGTTTAGCCATAGTTACAGTAGGAGAGTGGAGGACAGTGAATGACCTTCCAGTAACACAGACATTAAATTAGAGATGAAATCTTAGGACTGCCATAAATTTGGAAGGCAGTCCTAAATTCTAAATCTCTTCCTTTTGACCTCTACTCCAATGCATAGCTAATTCATTGTACTCATGAATTATATAAACTATTTAACAATGATACAACAAATGTTCTCAGGTCTTTGAACTCTTGCCCAATTATTTCCTTAGAATTCTCATTTCTGGCACACCCTGGTAGAGCAGTGATTTGGTCCACTATCTTTGGCCAGCACATTCCACATACATCCCAAAGACCCAGGTTCACATCTGAGGTCAGGGGAAACAACTAAGATCAACAACTAAATAAAATAAAAAATACTTCCTCCTACCTCTTCCTGCCTGCCTACTCACCTTCATTCCTGCCTGTACCTTTCCTTTAAAAAAATAAAATCAGCACACCCTAGTGGGGTGGTGGTTTGTTTGGTCAGCTGCCTCTGACTTAAGTGCAGTCTACATACCCTGTTTTGTCATGTATAACACACGCTTTTTGTCCAAATTTGTGAGGGAAAAATAAGTGTGCGTTATAGATAGGTAGCATTAATTCCATATCTATATAATACGTGTTTTTAGTTATTTTATTTATGCTTATGAGTAACGGTATAAATCTGGATTCCAGATTTGCACAATATCCGTGTGCAAAATAATACCCCGGAAAAAGCACACATGAAAGAAGAAGGCATGAAAATCTGCCTTAACAAAGTTTGGTCACGAAGCCTAGAGGATTACTTAAAAATATAGCTTTGCTTGTTTTTGATCACTTCAAAGCCCATGTTACATAAAGTATAAAAGCAATCCATACAGATTTGAAAACCCAGCTTGCTGTGAGACCTGGTGGGCTAACCAGCCAACTGCAGCCTCTTGATATGTCAGTAAACAAGTCCTTGAAGACCCTAATGAAGAAAGAGTGGATGTCGTGAATGCAGTCAGCTGGTAATGATTTAACACCTACAGGCAGAATCAAGAAAACCTCCATCACCCAGGTTTGTGATTGGATCCGAAGATGGTGAAACAATGTCAAGAAGGAAGTGGTGTAAAAATGTTTAAAAATGCAATGGATAGAATGAGGACGATGAAATTTACTGTGATGAAAAAAGTGACTCTTCAAAAGATACCAATAATGTGGAAACTGAACAAGACAATACTTCTGATATTGACAGTGACAGAGTTCTTGGCTTTCTATCATGCATGAATATCATAAATTTGTTACCTATTCTTTTGTTTTATAATTATTTGCTACATAAAATTTCTTGTACATAGTACGTCAAAAAAATAAATGCTAAAACTCCTTTAGGATATAAAACAAGAACCTAAATATAAACAAATAAAACATAGAATTAAGAAATTAAAAGAAAGATTTTTTTTACTGAAAATTTGGGCAAAAAACATGGGTGCTCATTACACATGGCAAAATATGGTACATCCCAGGGACCCAGGTTCAAGTCCCAGGCCAGGGAGAACAACCAATGTGAACAACTAAATGAAAATAAAATAAAATGTTTCTTCCTCCTCTTTCTTCCTGCCTGCCTGCCTACTCACCTCATTCCTGTCAACACCTTTCCTTTAAAAACAAACAAACAAAAAATGAATATATAATATATTTAAGAAAATAAATAGAAATTAGGTTGTTTTTTTTGAAGAAAAGGTACAGGCAGGAATGAAAGTGAGCAGGCAGGCAGGCCAAAAGAGAAAGGAGGAAGAAGCATCTTATTTTCATTTAGTTGTTCAGACTGGTTGTTTCTGCCTGGACCCTGGACTTGAGCCCAGGGGTATGTGACTTCTTCAGAGGTGATTGATTTAACCGCTGCTCCAGCAGACTGCACCATATATTAATTATTTTAATGATTTTGTTTTACTTTTTATAGTATATAACATTTTTTTCACATCTTCTGCAATACAATAATGTTTTCTTGGGCCACCTGATCTGTGATAAATGATATTAGCTTATTTATATAGATTTTTTATTTTGTTCTTTTTTAAAAGAGGGAGGAAGGGAGAAAAGAAGGGGAGGA